>CM038682.1:556166369-556346063 GCA_021605205.1 Aegilops longissima
GTTGGAAACATGGAGAGGAGGAGATGTAGTTCCTCTCTCATAATAATTGCAAGTAGGAGCAGCAAGCACGTGCATATTATATTCATCAAAATTACCATGTGCAATGGTAAAAATCCACCCATCAATATAATCCTTGATAAGTGCAAACTTCTCCGATATAGTGTAGTTTGGAGAATTCAAAAAGATAATAGGACAATCATGTGTGGGTGCAATAGCAACAATTTCATGTTTAACATAAGGAACAATAGCAAGTTCATCTCCATAAGCATAATTCATATTGGCATCTTGGCCACAAGAATAGCAAGCATCAAGTTCAGCAAAAAGGGATATTTCAAACGAATCAACGGGATCATAGCAATTATCATGGCATTCATCCTTTGGTAGGAACGAAGGGACATTAAATAACGTATGAGTTGGAGAGTTACTCTCATTAGAAGGTGGAAATGGGTAGCTAATCCGATCTTCCTCCTTTTGTTCTTTGCTCTCCTCGTCATCTTTTCATCCAATGAGCTCACGGTTTCATCAATTTCTTCTTCCATAGACTCCTGAAAAATATTAGTCTCTTCTCGAACAGCGGAGACTTTCTCAATATTTTCATCAATATCATAATTGTATTTATAATTCTCATAGCAATATTTAAGGATAGCTAAATTTTCAGGCCTATAAACTGCATCATCAAAATCTTCAAACTCTTTAAATAAAGATTCAATTTCACACGCACCCTTAAAAGCAACAAATTCTTCTATTCATTCCACATCATAGTAATCATATATACCATTAGCATAAGAAGCTAAGGTTTCATTATCATTAAATTTGCATGAAAAGGGAAGGTGTGGAGCCTTCATCCTAGAGCAACAAGTATAATCATATCTCAAGCATAGTTGCCGAGCATACCAATGCAACATATAAATTTGATCCCATAATAGTTTCCCTTTTTGAGTCAAGCGATAATCCCTAAAGTATTCACGTTGATCCAACGTGTCTCCCATTACATAATTTAATGGGGTTTTCTCAGGATTATTAAAGTAGTGCATAATATCTTTCACATAATGAGCATCGAGGGTTTTAGGAGGTTCCCCATCTCCATGAGTAGCAAGTAAACCTATTTTTTTGGTATTTCATGTTCCATATCCATAACTAAAGATAGAGAACAACTTAGAACAGAAAATAAAAATTACTTAGTGATAAAGCAAACAAGCACACACGAGAATATTCACCCCACGCTATTGCTCCCCGACGACGGCGGCAGAAAAAGGTCTTGATAACCCACAAGTATAGGGGATCAGTTGTGGCCTCTTTCGATAAGTAAGAGTGTCGAACCGAATGAGGAGCTAAAGGTAGAACAAATATTACCTCAAGTTCTATCGACCACTGATACAACTCTATGCACGCTTAACGTTTGCTTTACCTAGAACAAGTATGAAACTAGAAGTACTTTGTAGGTGTTGTTGGACATGTTTGCAAGATAATAAAGAGCGCGTAAATAAAAAGTAGGGGCTGTTTAGATGAAGACACAACTAAGTTAGTTTTAGTAGAGAGCTTTTTGTCACACAAGCAAGTTATTTGTCCCTAGGCAATCGATAACTAGACCGGTAGTCACTATTGCAATTTTATATGAGGGAGAGGCATAAGCTAACATACTTTCTCTCCTTGGATCATATGCACTTATGATTGGAACTCTAGCAAACATCCGAAACTACTAAAGATCATTAAGGTAAAACCCAATCATAGCATTAAAGTATCAAGTCCTCTTTATTCACATACGCAAACAACCTACTTACTCGGGTCTGTGCTTCTGTCACTCACGCCACCCACCATAAGCAAATCATGAGCATATTGCAAATCCTACAGCGGGGATCCCTCACGCTTGCATGACACGGAGAGCACCATAGGACAACACCAATAATAAAACATGCAACTCAAACCAATCACGATCATCAATGAACCCATAGGACAAAACGGATCTACTCAAACATCATAGGATAGCCATAAATCATTGGGAAATAATATATAGCGTTGAGCACCATGTTTAAGTAGAGATTACATCGGGTAAAAGAGGGGTTACACTGCTGCATAGAGGGGGGAAGAGTTGGTGATGATGGCGGTGAAGTTGTTGGTGTAGATCGTTGTCGCGATGATGGCCCGACGGCGTTCCGGCGCCACCGGGAGAGAGGGGGAGAGAGCCTCCCTTCTTCTTCTTCTTCCTTGACCTTCCCCCTAGATGGGATAAGGGTTTCCCCTTTGGTCCTTGGCTTCCAAGGCGAAGGAGGGGCGGGAGCCCCTCCGAGATTGGATCTCTCTCTCTCTCTGTTTCCTTCTGTTTCTGCGCTCCCTGATTCTGCCTTTTCACCGTTTCTTAAATTCCCGGAGATCCGTAACTCCGGTTAGGCTGAAAATTGGACACGATTTTTATCTGGATATTGGCTTTCTTGCGGCGAAAGAAGGGCACCAACCGCCTTACGAAGTGGCCACGAGGGCCCAGGGCGCGTCCTACCCCCTAGGGCACGCCCCTCACCCTCTTGGGCCCCTCAGGCATCGTCTCACGTTGATTCCACTTTCGAAAATTCACCATTATTCCAAAAAAATCTCCGTAAGTTGTTACCCCATTTGGACTCCATTTGATATGGGTTTTCTGTGAAACAAAAAACATGCAAGATACAGGAACTGGCACTGGGCATTGGATCAATATGTTAGTCCCAAAATAGTATAAAAATTTGCCAAAAGTATGTAAAAGTTGTAGAATATTGGCATGGAACAATAAAAAATTATAAATAATGACCATAGAAGGTTTTATTCATGTAAACATAACAACAATTATTCTTTGACTTAATTGAATAACCGTATTGTAATAAACATGATCCAATCATATTCATGCTAAATGCAAACATCAAATAACATTTATTTTAGGTTCAAAACTAATCCCGAAGGTAAAAGGAGTGTGCGATGGTGATCTTATCAACCTTGGAATCATTTCCAACACACATTGTCACCTTGCCCTTAACTAGTCTCTGTTCATTTTGCAACTCCTGTTTTGAGTTACTAATCTTAGCAACTGGACCTGTCGGGGATATACCCCGCTGTGTAACCCGCCGGATGTATGACCCGACTGGAAGTGTGGCGATTCACTGGTGCCCCGCCCGGATCTTGGCGGTTCACAGTAAACCCGCCTGATCTTGGCGACTCACTAGTAATCCGGCGGGCGGATCAGATGGACGACAAGACCCAAGGCCCAACAGGCCAGCTTATACTCTGGTGGGCCGGTTTAAGAGAAAGCCTAAGGAATATTCTCTTATAAAAGAAGAAGAAGAAACAATCTCTAAGGTTAGACACAACTAAAGGGGAGCCGGCTTACACGGCGACTCCCACATGATCATAATGAGACCTAGCCTCAAACAGCATGTAGGGTTATTACCGGATGATGTTTCCTGGGGCCCGAAGCTGTCTAAATCCTTGTCTTATGTTGCGTCTCTCGATTCCGCCCAACCCCTCTCAAGCTACTACATAGATGTGTTGGCCTCGCGACTAAGTCCTCACACTAAGGACATCTGCCGTGAAAATTCCACGGCAGTTGGCGCCCACTATGGGGCTCGCGCACGGTGGTGTTGAGTTCTTGGAGGGATCTCTCGCAGGGATTGAGGAGTTTGCAATTATCTGGTTGAAGAAGAGCCGGTCTGGAAAGATCTGCATCAGCATCAGGTTCATCGACTTAGATTTGTGATTGGTGAAAATTAGGGTTCTAATTTGTTGTGTTGCCTCAAATCACCGAGATTAACAGAGACACCGCAAGTCGCCGAGGAAGCAATCACGGAGCAGTTATCGTTTTTTTCACGGAAAGACTGTGGTCAAACCATCGGGGATCCTGCGGATCTACTACCTTGAGACCGTTCTGCCTTGCGAGCGACCGCGCCTGTAAGCCGCCGTCGACGACCGCCGTTCATCTACATAAGCAATCGAAGGTATATAACACTCAAGGACGGTTCTGAAACCGAACAATTTGGCCAGCCATGATCAAACAAAGAAGCGAACAAAGACAAGAGTATATCACGAGGTGTCATACACCAACAAGAGTATATACGAACATGGATGGTCAAACCAATCTTGACCCGAAAGAAGGACTGGAACTGTGCTGCGGCACCCTAAGTTGCCGACGCCGATTCGTTTCCATCGCCGACTCATGCCCTGACTCGGACTCCGAGCGCCCTCCGCTCTGAACCGCTCCAACTCGGCTTCGTCCTGGCCTGCCCGTGCCTGTCGCTTCCACAAGCTGCCACTGGCCAGGGCCTCAGCCGAGGTGTCACGATCGCCGTTCTGACCACGGCTCGAAAGTGGAGAGGGATGCAGGCTCTGCGGCTGCAGCCGCGTTTCACGGGCGCCTTCCCGTCGGCCGCCTCCATCTCCATCAACCGTCTCCGCTGGGGCCGCCTTGACCCGCCCCCGCGTTGAGCCGGCCTTGCCTCTGCCGCGAGTCGCCTGCTGCTCCCGCCCCATCACTGACGCATCTGCCATGTGTGGCCGCGGCCGACTCTGCCCTCTCTGCGTGACCCGCACAGGCCGGTTCTGCTGTGCCTCGTTCCATTGCCGAGCCGCCACAACCGCGTTTGAGCCACCGCAGTTGCAACCCGCCCTGTTCCGGCGGTGCCGGTGTGCTACTACCGTTCCGGTTGGCTACTTAAGCAGAGTGCTACTCCTAATACGTTCAGATTACTATATCCCGTTTGCAATCCAAAACTGGCCAGGAAGTACACTCATGGGGGGCAACTAAGGGGAATCTGAAGTTGGAAAAAGTACACGCATACAAGGGAAAATCAATCAGCCCATACTCCATGAAAAAAGGACTGAAGAAAAACAGTTGCTCAAAACCTGATGCGACTATGAAAAAAAGGGGTCCAGGCCATGGTCCCGCCTGGCAGCCTCAAGTCGCTGCTGTCCACATCGATGTTGTCTCGCCTGACCAACGCCTCTCCACCGCAGTTCACATCACCGCTCCTACAGCTGCTGTTGCAGTTCACATCCACCGTCGCGGTTACGCGCCAAGCTGGCTTGGTAGATGCGGGAATGGAGAGTTGAGGTGGGGTATAATGGTAGTAGTAGTACTCTGGTCATCCCGGCCAGAGGAGGAGTCGGAGTTTTTTCCTCCAAGTTCAGTGCCAGCGCAAGCATTGGAGACTATGAGCATTACAATCTGAAACAAACGGAATATTAAGTTCTCTCAAGGAGTTAAAGAGATCACGTGATGGAGATATCAACACTACTGATTCATCTGGTATCAGATCAGACTAGCACATTTACGCTACTGTTGAACCTCAGTATATCCCAGTTAAACTCCGGACCACGTAAAGATCATCCGTCGTCCGAACAAACCAGGTGATATTCATCTAAATTTATTTTATTAAACATATTTTTTTCATCAAAGAACAATTACTTTGGTCTATATATTTTTATGTGCAGCAAAGGTGGTGCCATGCTGTGCCTATGAAGTGTATGTCAGCACCATCACGCACCGGCATCTGCACCCGCTTACTGATGGAACAGGTGTGCGCAAGTCGCCGCCCGTGCAGCTTAATCTACATCAACCCGCCGGAGCCGCGTTGAGCCGCCCTTGCCGCTTTGACCCGCCGGGGTTATATTAAGTCACCGGTCTGCCTGAGCCGCCGGAACTATATTGAGTCGCTGCTCTGTCTGAGCCACCTCTATCACGATAAACGGATCATCCGTCGTCCAAACAAATCAGGTGATATCCATCCAAGTTTGTTTTATTAGCACATGTTGTTTTTGTCAAAGAACAAGTTTATCTTTGCCTTGGTCTGCAATATTGTTTATGAAGGGCAGTTATTTATGACAAAAAGTGATATTATACCGCGGAGATGGAGTCACGCCAACATCTTTTGGCACAGGTGGTCGTCGTTACTCAACGGACTCCTGCACCGGCTTACGACGTCGTGGCCGTCTCTCGCGACCGCGCCGGCTTACGACGTCGTGGCCGTCTCTCCCGACCATGCCGGCTTACAACAAGGAGGACAACTTGCCCGTCCGCACCGCCTTACAACGCCACGACTGGTTCATCTGGATATGCCGTCTCAGATGTTGCGGTCGTCTTTACTGTCCGTCTCTCGCGGCCTGGTCTACATCAACACATCGGGCCGTACCTGTCTGCATGAGCTGTTTATTGAGTATGAGCAAGTCACTGCTTGGGAAGCCTGGTTTTTTTCCAACAAATTGGAGGCAAATTATCATGTATTATTAGCCGCCGTCTGCAATGGATGGCTCAATGGGCAGGCGCGCAAGTCGCTGTCACTGAAGTTTGGTTAAACTTCAAACAGCCAGTTGGAAGGAACCATTGGCCGAGTTGCTGACACGGCTCATACGAGATCATTTATAAACCCGCCGCAGTCACCTCAACCTTCTATGGATTCACATCGCACTTTCAACGCCAATGATATACACCTTCTGCTATGGTCAAATATGGAGAATCTCAAGCCAACACCTCGAGTCATCTTGAGACTCGGGGGCTACAATGGTATGACTTGGCAGAATTGGCCGGTTTCAATGCATTCAAAAACTCCGGGTCATTCGAGGGAAAAATAACTCAGCCCCGGATATTACCGCTATATTGGTGAAAAATTTAAAGGCCGTCAGAAAATTTTCGGCTTAAAAAAAGGACTCCGGTATAAAATCCGGTTCAAGAGACATCTCTCTCCCACAAAGCACTGAAGCTCTTAATATCCAGTTTAAAAACCGGTTCAAGGGAAATTTATTTACCACAAAGCTTTGAAGCTCTCATATCCGGTTCAAGGTAAATTTATCTCTCACAAAGTTTTGAAGCTTTCAAATCCGGTTTAAAGTTCCGGTTCAAAAAGAATTAATCTCTCGCAAGTTCGAGTTCTCAGAAAGATTAAAGGGTGCCAAAAAGAGCTCGCTGCCATGATGCGCAGTTCAAACATGGGTATCCTGCCTTACGGCTTATCTTATTATGGTCACTTGGGGGCTTCCTGTTCATGAGCATAGCTGTAGCTGTCGGTACCCTCTTGAACGGTGCGATGCCAAAAATTTATATAGTCACTTGGGGGCTTCCTGTTCAAACATAGGTCGTATTCGAACCAAAGAGAACATAGCTGTCGGTACCCTTTTGATTGGCACACTGCCAAACCCACTAGGGGGCTTCTTGATCGTATCCGAATCATAGCTCAACCCCTTTGGGTCCGACGTGGATCGTATTCGAATCAACGTCGTTAAACAACTCTCAAGGTCCTTTGGGGGCTTCCTGTTCAAACATAGGTCGTATTCGAACCAAAGAAAACATAGCTGTCGATACCCTCTTGATCGGCAACGCCAAAGCCACTGGGGTCTATATGATCGTATTCGAATCTTAGCTTAACCCCTTTGGAACGGTTTTCTGATCGTATTCGAATCAGAAGCCTCAAAATATTTTAAGTTTCTTTTTGTGAACAATTTTTTGGATTTTACTTGAGGCTTTTTATTATCATATCTAAAGTATATAAGTGTGGTTTAAATTTAACCCGGCTTGGCTTTGGACGATAAGTCGCCAGCATGTGATAATCATCATATATTTGGAAGTATTGGCTTCTAAGGATTGGGTTATCACCCTTACTGCATAGGTCATGTAAACCGGCAGTACAAATTCAATATCACAATGGTTATATGTGCGATATTATGACCCACCCTGCGGTAAACCGCCAAGGGATCTTGTGATCTACTTGTGTGCAGGATAAGCCTACATTTGGGTGGTTACCCGCCCTGGCTTTTGACGTTAAGTCGCCAGAGCATATGTTGTTTAAACTCTGTGCAGGATTTGCAGAATTATGACTTATATAAATGCTTAAGTTCAAGCTCATCATCAAAATTGATACTTCAAAAGGGTTATCCATTTTGGATTTTCTCAAAGGCTATAAGCCGCCGGGTTACAGAAATTCCGGCTTATAATGAATGCGCATTAAGTCGCCATCGGCCAAGAGCCGCTGAGTATTTAAACTCCGAATTTACTTGTCAACTGATAAGGTGTTTACATTTTTAATAGCCAACATGGCCGGATTTTTATTATGGTTATCAATAGCCAATATTATGATGGAGGTCTTCAAAGTCGCTTCAGCGCAATGGTTGTTATTTTATTAATGGACATGATTTATTTCTACAATAGATGGAATAGTCCCGAGTCGCTGCAGGCTTATGACCCGGCACTTGGGGGCTACATTATTCAAGTTGAGATTAAATCAAATATGCAAGTCTCATGTCGCTGCAAGCATGCACCATGACACTTGGGGGCTAATGCAAAGTCATTTTTTGCTCACCTTATTGAAGACCCGACTCCTCACATTGTAATGAGCCGGCCCTTGGGGCCTACCAATTGCTCCTGTAAAAAATTCAAGGTACACAAGCATTAATCCATTATATTGAACAGTCCACTATTCAGTTGGTAGAGTACAAAGCTCTTAACCTTGTGGACGTGGGTTCAAGCCCCATGGTGAAGATTATATTTGTAACACCCCGGATGTAACTTTCCATATTTGTAACTCCAACTCTTGCCATTTTCGGCATTGTGATATGATATTCCCTCCGTGGTTGGGTTTTTCTTCATTTTTGCATTTTTTTCATGTCATGCATTTCATATCATGTCATCATGTGCATCGCATTCGCATACGTGTCCGTCTCATGCATCCGAGCATTTTCCCCGTTGTCCGTTTTGCAATCCGGCACTCCTATGTTCCCCGGCGTCCCCTTTTACATTTTTCCGTGAGCGGGTACTAAACTTTCTCGGAATGGACCGAGGTTTGTCAAGTGGCCCTGGTACACCACCGGTAGACCACCTGTCAAGTTTCGGGTCGTTTGGAGCTCGTTTGGTACTCCAACGGTTAACCGCACTCTCGCAAAGGAATCTTTTAAGTTGCAGCCCAACACCCCTCCAAAACAGCCCAATAACCCATCTAAGTCACTTCCATGTCCATCGCCGTTCGATCACGATCGTGTGGGAGAAAACCGCACTCCATTTGGAGCTTCCTAGCTCCTTCTACCTATAAATATAGCTCCCTTCCCCGAAATCCGGATGAAACCCTAGTCTCCCCGCTCCCTTCGCGCCGCCGGACAAAATCCGGACGGCCGGACGTGTCCGCCCGCCGCCGCCAACCTCTCCGCGGCCGCCACATGGGCGTAGCCCGCGCCCACTCGCCGCCGACCCCAGCGGGCCCGCGAGGCCCGTCAAGGGCCTCCCCGTCCGCCCCGCCGCCGTGCCCCGCGCGCGCCGCCCGCCGCCGAGTCCCTCCGCCTCGGCGTCGGCCACCGCCGCCCTCGCCGCCCGTCCCCGGGCCTGGCGTCTGGCTGCCGCCGGGCCGCCTCGGCCTCCGCCGCCGCCTCGCCGCCTCCGGCCTCGGCCCCGCCCGGCGGCCCGGCCTCGCCCCCACCGCCGCCCTTCCTCCGTCTCCGTCTCCGCCGGCCGTCCTCGGCTTTCGCGCGCCCCGGATCTGGATCCGATCGAGGGGTTGACTTCTGTCTCCCCCGAATATCCTCTAAGTCATTTTTTCTGTCAGTAAATTGTTGTATTTTCATCATGCCATAACTTTGCAACCGTGGCTCCGTTTTGGGCGTGTAGCATACCGAATTGTTCGCCTCGATGAGTACATCATTTCATCTCATTGCATCATTTTCATGTGAGCTCATCTTGATGCCCGAAATGCTGTTAGAAGAGGGCTATGTGATGTTAGTTTCAGATTCTTATCAGAACATGCACTTTTGTCATTTTTGCCATGATTGATGTGTGCACCCTATGAACTTGAGTCCTACATGTGTTTTGCAATATGCCATGCCATCTTTACAGGGGTGTATGCCATGTATTTTTGTGATCTCTGTGGTGACTAGAACAAGCATGCAAACTAGGCTTCATGATGTTGCTGATTTCAGCCCTGCTTTCTTGATATTTTTATGCCATGTAAACTTGATGCTACCGAGAGATCCATGCATATTTTGAGATACTTCAGTAAGGATGTTTTGAACATATGGTTATTCTCTATCCATCCATGCCCTTGTTTGCAATTATGGAGTGTCATAGCTTGAGTCAATCGAGCTCTACTTTTCCTATAAAATATTTCCTGGCAGATTGTTTACATGTTATTCAATTTTGCCAAGGTTGTTGTAGTTGATCCGTGTATGCTATGATGTTGTTCTTGCCATGTATAGCTTCTATGCCATGTCTTCTTGATGGATGTATGCTTAGTTTATCTTGAAATGCTCTATAGTGAGTGCATCGAGCTCGCAAAATGCCTACATAATTCTGTCATTGTCATGCCCTGTTTGCTGAATCTATTAACGAAACTTTCTACATTTACATGGGTGCTATTATATTTTCTGATCCTTTTTGGCTTATGGTCAGTAAGGGACTTTTGTTCTATGCTTTGAGTAGATTCATGCCATGCCTTGTTTTGCTATTATAAGTTACTGTAGCATGTTGTTTGCTTGCTCTGAACATTGCTTCCTGATGCTGATTCTGCCATGTTAGTATTTTTCTCCAAGTCTGTGAAGCTGATATATTTTGCACTTTTGCCATGCCTGTTTGGACCTGTTATGGTGTGATTTAGCCGTAGCTCAGTGTTCATCTTTTGTCAAGCATCTTGAGTAGATCACTGCCATATGCTTTTTTGGTACGTTTGGGTGCGTAGCTTAATTTCTTGTTGCTTGCTATGTGGCATCATCTTTGTTAATGGCAGATTTGCGTCATTCTTGTTTTGCTTGTCATTTGCAAACCGTGCATCCGATTCCGTGATCTTTATATCGATCACGAAATCATCTCACCTTCCCAATGCATACTTGGTTTGCCAAGTTGATTCCTGGTTCATCATTTTCCTTCCGAACACGATACGCATTGCATATCACATCTCGCATATCATGCCATATATTGCATCATGTTGCTTGTGCATTGCACCGTGATTTATTGTGGTTCCATTGTTTGTGTTCTTGCTTTGGGTAGAGCCGGGAGACGAGTACGTGAATGAGGAACCTGTTGAGAATGCTTACGAGGATCAAGCTTTCGACAACTCTGAGAACTTTGCAGGCAAGATGACCATACCCTCGAAATCACTTCTATCTTTGCTTGCTAGATGCTCGCTCTTTTGCTATGCCTATGCTACGATGCCTATCACTTGCTTATCATGCCTCCCATATTGCCATGTCAAACCTCTAACCATCCTTTCCTAGAAAACCGTTGATTGGCTATGTTACCGCTTTGCTCAGCCCCTCTTATAGCGTTGCTAGTTGCAGGTGAAGATGAAGTTTGTTCCTTGTTGGAACATGGAGATGTTGTTCCTTGTTGGAACATGTTTACTTGTTGGGATATCACAATATCTATTGTTTAATTAATGCATCTATATACTTGCTAAAGGGTGGAAGGCTCGGCCTTATGCCTGGTGTTTTGTTCCACTCTTGCCACCCTAGTTTCCGTCATACCGGTGTTATGTTCCTTGATTTCGCGTTCCTTACACGGTTGGGTGATTTATGGGACCCCCTTGACAGTTCGCTTTGAATAAGACTCCTCCAGCAAGGCCCAACTTTGGTTTTACCATTTGCCACCTAAGCCTTTTCCCCCCGGGTTTTCGCGAGCCCGAGGGTCATCTTTATTTAACCCCCCGGGCCAATGCTCCTCTGAGCGTTGGTCCAAACTAGAGCCACTTGCGGTGCCGCCCTGAGGCAACTTGGGGTATCCTCGTTTGCCGTACGTACTGCTCATCCGGTGTGCCCTGAGAACGAGATATGTGCAGCTCCTATCGGGATTTGTCGGCACATTCGGGCGGCTTTGCTGGTCTTGTTTTATTGCTGTCGAAATGTCTTGTAGTCCGGATTCCGAGATCGATCGGTCTTCGGTAGAAGGAATATCCTTCGTTGACCGTGAGAGCTTATAATGGGCTTGTTGGGACACCCCTGCAGGGTATTATCTTTCGAAAGCCGTGCCCACGGTTATGAGGCAGATGGGAATTTGTTAATGTCCAGTTGTAGAAAACCCGAAGTTGACCTTGATTAAAATACGTCAACCGCGTGTGTAACCGTGATGGTCTCTTCTCGGTGGAGTCCGGAAGTGAACACGTTGTTGGAGTTATGTTTGACGAAGTAGTTTCAGGATCACTTCTTGATCGCTACTAGCTTCACGACCGTGCCTTGCTTCTCTTCTCGCTCTCTTTTTGTAATGTAGCCACCATATATGCTAGTCGCTTGCTGCAGCTCCACCTCACAACTATGTCCTTCCTATAAGCTTAAATAGTCTTGATCTCGCTGGTGTGAGATTGCTGAGTCCCGTGACTCACATATTCTACCAAAACAGTTGCAGGTGCCGACGATGCGGTCTGAGATGACGCAACCGAGCTCAAGTGGGAGTTCGACGAGGAACGTGGTCGTTACTATGTGTCTTTTCCCGATGATCGTAGTGGAGCTCAGTTGGGACGATCGGGATCTGTGTAGCATTTGGGGTAGTCTTCATTATTTTGGTTCCGTAGTCGGACCTTGAGTGTAATCAGGATGATGGATGTTTATTTATGTATTGTGTGAAGTGGCATTGTAAGCCAACTATGTATCTCTTTCCTTATGTATTACATGGGTTGTGTGAAGATTACCTCACTTGCGACATTGCTTTCAATGCGGTTATGCCTCTAAGTCGTGCTTCGACACGTGGGAGATATAGCCGCATCGAGGGCGTTACAATATTATATGCAGTATTATCAATAATTATATACAAAGTCCCAACTCAGTATTATCTTACTAAGCCGGCCCTTGGGGGCTACACTGCTTGAAGTTTTTGTGAGCATAAGGCAATTACATGTCCCAGGTTGCTGCAAGCATGACAACCCGGCACTTGGGGGCTACATATGTGGAATAGTCAGTTTTGACTAGTGACTGAGATGAACAATCTGGATTTCTTTAAGGTTGCAGCATTTATATTGAAACAAGTCTTAAGCTATCACTATGTTTCTCCTCTTAAGACTTGGGGGCTACAGGTAATATGCATATAAAGGAGGAACATCTTCAAATTCTCTGTTTTTGAGCAAATCAGGAAGATTATTTGAGTGACCCGACGTTGGCAATAATCATGACCCGGTGTGTATAACAGTCATAACCCGGAATCATCAGTCTTTATAACCCGACAATTTTGGCAATAATAAACCGGCAAGTTCTATATCTTCAATCCGGCTGAATATCAGATGAGTATTTCAAAAACCAATATTTTTTAAACCGGCACTTTGGAAGCCGACTCAAGTGGATTATTTCTTACAATAATTCTCTACAAGAGATCAATGTCAGCAAATTGATTCTGAAGCTGGCCTGTTGACCCGGATTTTCCAAAAGAAGTATCTGGATTTTTCGCATTGACGAAGTTGAAACGTATCTGTATATATCAAGAAGGAGATGTCAAGGACTTAAGGATGATCAAGTTCCGGCTTACAAAGAATTTTTAACCCGGAGCACAACCTGGTCAAATTTGTTCTTGAGTTATTTTGCAGGATCAGTTTAACATGGATAAATCCAAATTAAACTGGGGGCTAATGTCGGGGATATACCCCGCGGTGTAACCAGCCGGATGTATGACCCGGCTGGAAGTGTGGCGATTCACTGGTGCCCCGCCCGGATCTTGGCGATTCACAGTTAACCCGCCCGATCTTGGCGACTCACTAGTAACCCGGCGGGCGGATCAGACGGACGACAAGACCCAAGGCCCAACAGGCCGGCTTATACTCTGGTGGGCCGGTTTAAGAGGAAAGCGTAAGGAATATTCTCTTATAAAAGAAGCAAGAATACACAATCTCTAAGGTTAGACAAAACTAAAGGGGAGCCGGCTTATGCGGCGACTCCCACATGATCATAATGAGACCTAGCCTCAAACAACATGTAGGGTTATTACCGGATGATGTTTCCCGGGGCCCGAAGCTGTCTAAATCCTTGTCTTATGTTGCGTCTCTCGATTCCGCCCAACCCTCTCAAGCTACTACATAGATGCGTTGGCCTCGCGACTAAGTCCTCACATTAAGGACATCTGCCGTGAAAATTCCACGACAGAACCGGTATCAAATACCCTGGGGTTACTATGAACACTAGTAAAGTACACATCAATAACATGTGTATCAATTATACTTTTGTTCACTTTGCCATCCTTCTTATCCGCCAAGTATTTGGGGTAGTTCTGCTTCCAGTGACCATTCCCTTCGCAGTAGAAGCACTCAGTTTCAGGCTTAGGTGTAGCTTTGGGCTTCTTAACAGGAGTGGAAACTTGCTTGCCATTATTCTTGAAGTTCCATTTCTTTCCCTTTCCCTTTTAATTTAAACTAGTGGTCTTGTCAACCATCAACACTTGATGCTTTTTCTTGATTTCTACCTTTGCCGATTTTAGCATCGCGAAGAGCTTGGGAATCGTTTCTGTTATCCCTTGCATATTATAGTTCATCACGAAGTTCTAGTAACTTGGTGACAGTGACTAGAGAACTCTGTCACTCACTATCTTATCTGGAAGATTAACTCTCACTTGATTCAAGTGATTGTAGTACTCCGACATTCTGAGCACATGCTCACTAGCTGAGCTATTCTCCTCCATCTTGTAGGCAACGTACTTGCCAGAGGTCTCATACCTCTTAACACGGGCATGAGTCTAAAATATCAATTTCAGCTCTTGGAACATCTCATATGCTCCATGGTGTTTTCAAAATATTTTTGAAGTCCCGTTCTAAGCCGTAAAGTATGGTGCACTAAACTATCAAGTAGTCATCATACCGAGCTTGTCAAATGTTCATAACGTCAGCATCAGCTCCTGCAACAGGTGTGTCACCTAGCAGTGCATCAAGGACATAATTCTTCTGTGCATCAATGAGGATAATCCTCAGATCACGGACCCAGTCCGCATCATTGCTACAATCATCTTTCAACTTAGTTTTCTCTAGGAACATATCAAAAATAAAACAGGGGAGCTATAAGCGAGCTATTGATCTACAACATAGATACGCAAATACTATCGGGACTAAGTTCATGATAAATTAAGTTCAGTTAATCATATTACTTAAGAACTTCCACTTAGATAGACATCCCTCTAGTCATCTAAATGATCACGTGATCCATATCAACTAAACCATGTCCGATCATCACGTGAGATGGAGTAGTGTTCAACGGTGAACATCTCTATGTTGATCATATCTACTATATGATTCACGTTCGACCTTTCAGTCTCAGTGTTCCGAGGCCATGTCTATATATGCTAGGCTCGCAAGTTTAACTTGAGTATTCTGCATGTGCAAAACTATCTTACACCCGTTGTATGTGAACGTAGAGCTTATCACACCCGATCATCACGTGGTGTCTCGGCACGACGAACTGTAGCAACGGTGCATACTCAGGGAGAACACTTTTACCTTGAAATTTAGTGAGGGATCATCTTATAATGCTACCGCCGAAATAAGCAAATTAAGATGCATAAAATATAAACATCACATGCAATCAAAATACGTGACATGATATGGCCATCATCATCTTGTGCCTTTGATCTCCATCTCCAAAGCACCATCATGATCTCTATCATCATCGGCTTGACACCTTGATCTCCATCGTAGCGTCATTGTCGTCAACTATTATTGCTCTACTTGCGAGCCGTTAGATTCATCAAACTTCACATCTACCGTCTCTTCAACCTTTCGGGTGAAATTGTTGTAGACACGGTAAGTGTGAGAGTTTGAGCCATAACCTAGTAGGAAACCTTCATGAGACTTAGGAGCAAATTTAGAAAGACGATGCTTATCAAGAATGTAGCACTTTGAGACGAATACTCGAAAGTATCCAACTCGGGGTTTGTTACCGATGATGAGCTCGTATGCCGTCTTGCCGAGTAGCTTGTGAAGATACACGCGATTTGTTGCATGACAAGCTGTCTCAATCGCTTCTGCCCAAAAGTGCTTCGGCGTCTTGTACTCATCAAGCATCGTTCTCGCCATTTTGATGAGCTGCTCGTTCTTCCTCTCAACAACTCCATTTTGTTGAGGTGTGTACGAGTCGAGAACTCGTGTGAAATCCTTCTTCGTCAAGAAAGGTGTCCACGTTTGCGTTCTTGAACGACGTTCCGTTGACGCTGCGAACCTTCTTGATCTTCACTTCAAACTGATTTTGAGCCTTCCTGGCGAAGTTTTTGAAGATCTTTGGACCTGCGATTTATCATTGAGAAAGAACACCCATGTAAATCTTGAAAAATCATCAACTATAACTTGACCAAAAGAATTTCCACCGAGACTCTTGTAAGCGTTGGGACCAAAAAGATCCATGTGAAGTAGCTCAAGTGGCCTCCTTGTGGTCATGATGTTCTTCACGGGATGCCTTCCTCCAACCTGTTTACCTGCTTGACAAGCACTGCAAAGTCTGTCCTTATCAAATATGACATTGTTAACACCAAGGATATGATTCCCTTTGATAAGCTTGTCAAGGTTTCTCATGCCAACGTGACCTAGTCGTCTATGCCATAACCAACCTTTTGAGGATTTAGCAATGAATCAAGTTTTAGGTTGAGCCTTTTTAGAGAAATCAACAATGTAAAGATCACCTCTACGTATAACGGTAAAGACCATTTTATGATTGTCTCGACGAAACACTTGGCAATCTACTTCAGTAAATAGGACATTGAAACCGAAATCAGCAAGTCTAGATACTGAAAGTAAGTTGTATCCAAGAGATTCAACGAGCATAACATTCTGAATGGAGCTATCATGTGAGATGGCCACCTTACCGAGGCCAACCACCTTACCCTTTGAGTTGTCACTGAAAGTGTCATACTTTCGAGGACTATCATTTTCAGCAAGCTCACGAAACATGTCTTTATCTCCGGTCATGTGATCGGTACATCCACCGTCAAGAACCCATTCCTTTCCTCGACATATATCCTCAAGATTTGCCATAAGACCAAAATGTCTCATTGCATCGTCAAGATCGAAGTCACTATCATCATCCTCATCATAGTATCCATGTTCAACATCGTCATGTGGCGGATCAAGTCCTAGAGAGGGTAATTCGTTAGAGTGAGTTTGACAATGATCTTGCTTATGAATTCTTATAGCTTCGGAAATAATATCACCAATAATTCCAACATCTCCTTTGGCACGCATAAGGTTTGTTAGTTCAAATAGACGATCACCAAACATAGGATCACTAGTATTCATCTTACTCAAGGCAATAGACTTATGGAGAATCTCATCTAGATTTTTCGAGGAATAATTCGGAAAGCGTTCCTCAAGAAATTTCCATATAGTGTAGGCACACTCAAGAGTAGGCAAGTTTCTAATTAAGTTTCTAGGCAAGCCTCTAGTGATAAGATTAACAGTTCTAAGATTCCTAATCATGTCAATTGATTCATCAAGGGTAGGATGCATAGGATCAACATGAGGTGCACAAGGGCTAGCAATGTACTTGTTCAAATGATATTGATTGAAAATTACAAGCATCTCATTTTTCCACTCATGAAAATACTCTCCATCAAGTATAGGCACTCTATGTCTAAGACCAAAGTAGACTCATCCATCTTCCTCCAATGGTGATTAAACCAAGGCAATGGAGACCAATGCTATCATACCACTTGTAGGACCTTGATAAGAGGTTTCTATAGGGGGCGTGATTAGACACTAAGTACCAAAGTTGTAGTTTTTAACTTCTTTAGGTTTAAGTGGAGTTTAGGGACAAGTTTAACATTCACAATACATAACAAGCAAGCATGCAAAGAGTATATGAGCAGCGGAAAGTAAAGCATGCAACTTGCAAGAATATAAAGGGAAGGGTTTGGGAGGATTCAAACGCAATTGGAGACACGGATGTTTTTGTCGTGGTTCCGATAGGTGGTTCTATCGTACATCCACGTTGATGGAGACTTCAACCCATGAAGGGTTCTAGTTGCGCGAGTCCACGGAGGGCTCCACCCACGAAGGGTCCACGAAGAAGCAACCTTGTCTATCGCACCATGGCCGTCGCCCACGAAGGACTTGCCTCACTAGCGGTAGATCTTCACGAAGTAGGCGATCTCCTTGCCCTTAAAAACTCCTTGGTTCAACTCCACAATCTTGTCGGAGGCTCCCAAGTGACACCTAGCCAATCTAGGAGACACCACTCTCCAAGAAGTAACAAATGGTGTGTTGATGATGAACTCCTTGCTCTTGTGCTTCAAATGATAGTCTCCCCAACACTCAACTCTCTCTCATAGGATTTGGATCTGGTGGAAAGAAGATTTGAGTGGAAAGAAACTTGGGGAAGGCTAGATATCAAGATTCATATGGTAGGAATGGAATATCTTTGCCTCAACACATGAGTAGGTGGTTCTCTCTCAGAACTGGTAAGTTGGAAGTGTAGGTTTGTTCTGATGGCTCTCTCCATGAATGAAGAGGAGGTGGAGGGGTATATATAGCCTCCACACAAAATCTAACCGTTACACACAATTTACCAAACTCGGTAGGACCGAATCAACAAACTCGGTCAGGCCGATTCAGTAAACCTAGAGACCGTTAGTGATTTCGGTGGGACCGACATGCAACTCGGTAGGACCGATATGGTTAGGGTTAGGGCATAACGTAATCTCGGTGAGACCGATTACACAAACTCGGTGAGACCGATTTTGGTAATAACCTCACCAGAGAGTTGGTCAGCCAAACTCGGTGGGACCGATTACTCAAACTCGGTTGGACCAATTTTGGTAAGAAGATAACCAGAGAGTTTGCATTGTAATCTCGGTAGTACCAATTGCACAAACTCGGTGAGACCAATTTTGGTAATGGACATACACAGAGAGATTACAATCCCATCTCGGTGAGACCGATTTGCCTAGGGTTTGTGGCAGTGGCTATGACATCTTAACTCGGTGGTGCCGGATAGAAAGAATCGGTGGGGCCGAGTTTGACTTTAGGTTTAGGTCATATGTGTGGAAGTGGGAAAGTAGTTGAGGGTTTTGGAGCATATCACTAAGCACTGTGGAGCAAGAAACTCATTAAGCAACACCTCATCCCTTCTTGATAGTATTGGCTTTTCCTATAGACTCAATGTGATCTTGGATCACTAAAATATAAAATGAAGAGTCTTGAGCTTGAAGCTTGAGCCAATCCTTTGTCCTTAGCATCTTGAAGGAGTTCCCACATCCTTTAGTCCATGCCACTCCATTGTTGAACTTATCTGAAACATACTAGATAAAAGTGTTAGTCCAACAAGAGATATGTTGGCATTAATTACCAAAACCACCTAGGGAGCACTTGTTCTTTCAATCTCCCCCTTTTTGGTAATTGATGACAACATACATCAAAGCTTTAGATAAAGATATAAAGAATAACAAGTAAAGCTTTGGAAAGACATGTAACAAGCATAGGCTCCCCCTACATGTATGCAATCATGTGAATATGGTGTCGGTGTACTAGAGTAGGGGTACCCTAGTATCCCGAACTTGTGCACGGGCAGTTGCAGCACCCCGCGGCGAGCCTTGCCGCGGTGACCGCCTAGCTTCTCCATGGTTCCTTTGGAGCCATTCAAGAGCAATGTATTTAAGTAAAGGAGACAAGGCCCCGGCAAGAGGAGCTTGACGGGAAGGCCACTCAAGGCACCTAGAAGACAAGGCCCTGGCAAGAGGAGCTTGCCGGGAAGGCCCGATGAGCGACAAGCTCCCGGACGCGACAAGGCAATGACCGCGTCAAGGCGCTTGCCGCGGCAGACTACTACCCGTATCTGCCCAAAGACATCCACCAACGTGTCGCCTGGGCCTTTCGGTAGCAGCGTGGCGAGAGGTCAGGCGTCCAGCGGAGCGCGGTGACAAGCGGTGCTGACAAGATTGCCGTCGTGGCGAGCGATGGCGTCCCTGACGGTCCCTTTCTGCACTGTTTAGTCGACTTAGACGGGCATTTAATGCCTTTGTCCCCTGCCGTAAGGGTTAGGTATGATACACTGTACAAGTAGCTGTACCAACCGCAACTCATTTTCCGCTTTTGCCCTTGACTATGTTGCCACCTATCGGTGACCCCTTGAGCATATAAAAGGAGGCCCATGCACAACGTAGAGAGGGGTTCGGCTCATTCGAAACCAGAGAACACTCGCGCTAGGTCTTGTAGCTCTCAGTGCTCCCTAGCAAGAACACAATTCAAACCAGACAAGCAGCAGTAGGAGTATTATCTCTCCGGAGAGCTCCGAAGCTGGGTAAACTCCTCGTGTGCTTCGCCTCAATTTGCTCTTCGTGCAATCTCCGCCCCCCACCGAACCGAAAGGGGTCCGGTCCGCCGGCCCCCATAGGTGTTCGTGGGTCAGATCAGCTTCCCCGACATCTTTGGCGCGCCAGGTACGGGAGCGTCGAGGCTGTGTGAACCTGATCCGGCGTTCACACGAGCAACATCTTCGTCATCTTCACCAACATGCCACCGAAGAAGAAGGCTTCGGCGGCAACGGAGCCGTCCACGTCGATCCCACCACCACCGGAGCAAACGAGTGGTGGGGTAGACGCCGGCGGAAGAATGGGCATTGACGAGGGAGCCCATGGTGCCGCCAAGTCCAAGGACAAGGCTGCGCAGACCTCGGCATCCGTACATGCACCGCGTCCATCTCAGGAGGCGCGGGACCGACCGCGTCATGGTACTCGCAGTACCATACGTTCGTTGGGCCAAGAACGAGCTGGTGGATCCGGGGACGCCCAAGACCAGCACGCACGCCAACAGGCTGGTGCGAGCGGGGCACGGTCGCTTGGACGGGATACTGCTCCTTCTAACATATTTAGAAGTCCGAGCATATCCCGCTCCTCGCACCGTTCGCCACTACCGCCCACCACTCAAGCAGAAGCTTTGGCGCGAGCTCAACTGCTCCTGGATTACCCTCCAACGGCAGACAAGGTCGACGAATGGAGGGCCACCATTCAGAGTCTCATCGGCTTTGCCAACGGCGACACTCCGCGGCAACCAAGTGCATCGCTGCCGCGGCAGGACGACAAGGCACAAGCCGGTGGCGACGAAACCTGTGGGGGTGCAACCACCATGCACTCTCCACCCCGAAGGCCAAGATCGCCGACTCGCCGGATCCACCTCGACAGCGACTCCACCGCGTCATCGGATCCACGAGCTCGTCGCGATCAGCGCCAAGTTCTTCACGAACGACAAGGAGAAGACGCTCGAACTCGCATCGAGCGCCGAAGAGAAGCGCGACGTCAATCCGACCAGCGCGCTGGGCCCTCTGTCGACATGCATGCGCCAGGGGAACCAGGCGACTTGCCGTACGTGGTAGGCTGCCCTGCGTTCACTCGTGAGCTGCGGCAAGTCCAGTGGCCCAGCAAGAAGAATTTCAAGCCAGATGTACCAGAAAAGTACGACGGCAAGACGCACCCGTCGGAGTTCCTCAGCATCTACACCATTGCGGTGCAGGCTGCAGGGGGGCGCGACGACAAGATTCTGGCCAACTACTTCCCGTTGGTGCTCAAGCCCAATGTCAGATCTTGGCTCATGCACTTGCCGGACAACTCCATATCCTCTTGGACAGATCTATGCCATCAGTTTGTCGGCGCCTTCACAGGCGGACACAAGCCTCATGGCCAAGAGAGTGGCATTCATCTGCTCGCCCAGAAGGAAGGAGAACCCCTGCGCAAGTACATTCAAAGATTCAGCCATGTACAGCACAACATCCCAGACGTCCACCCCGCGCGGTAATCAGCGCGCTCCATCGAACGCAAGCGAATCGCATGATGCGGGAGGAGATGGCGATGTGCAAGATCAGAGACGTCAGTGAGCTCTATGCCCTGGCCGACAAGTGTGCATGTGTTGAAGAAGGGAGGGGACTCCCCGGAGAGAATGTGGAAGCAGGAGGATCTGATAGTGAGGAGACCGCCCCGGCAAAGAAAAGTCGGCGGCGGAATAACAGGAAAAAGAAAGGAAAAGATGTGCTAGTTGTTGAGCAGTCCGGCAACGGAGGTGGCGCCAAGAAAGCCAAAGTTGGAAGCTCCGGTAAGGAGGTTGCCGCGGGCACCAACTGCCAGGCCGTGGCGGTCGCCGACAAGCAGGACAGCTCTAACAAGCAGTACTGCAAGATCCACCGCACCAAGGGCCATGATCTCCAGAGCTGCAAGAAGGTCGAGCAGCTTGTCGAGCAGTAGAAGGCTGAGTACGAGCGAAGCGACAAGGAGAAAGCCCAGGAAGGTGTTGGGGGATCCGGCAAGAAACGTCCCGGTCGGGGGGGACGCCGCGGCAAGGCCAAGCAGCGGCAAGGAGACAGACCTCCCCGCGGCCGCGACAAGGATGAAGACGACGACAACGACAAAGACGTGGATGATGACGAGACTGATGAGCAGGAGTTCCAGAAAGCCACAGAGGTCTTGTGCGTTGACGGCGGTGCTTCCTTGCATACTTCACACCGCCAGCTCAAGCAGTGGATGCGGGAAGTCAATGCGGCAGAACCATCCGTAGAATCGCGCAAGCCTCTGAAATGGTCCAGCACGCCTATCATCTTCGATATTGAGGACCACCCTGATCGCATAACTGCGGTCGGGTGCTTGCCGATGTTGGTTTCACCAACTATCCGCAACCTCAAGGTCACTAAGATGCTAGTTGACGGTGGGGCCGGCTTGAACCTGATCTCCTCAGCGGTACTCCAGAAGCTTCAGATCCCTGACAGTGAGCTCGAAGAGACCGGCACATTCCAAGGAATCAATCCGGGAAGGAGCAAGCCCAAGGGAAAGATCACATTGCCCGTGACATTTGGCAGCGAGTTGAACTTCAGAACTGAGAGGGTCACTTTTGACGTTGCTGACTTTCCATTACCTTACAATGGAATACTTGGCCGTCCAAAGACTCGCCAAGTTCATGGCAGCCTCTCATTATGCGTATAACTTGCTCAAGATGCCAGCCCGATAAGCGCCATCTCTGCCCCTGGCGACAAGAAGGATGCCCTTATCTGCGCCGACAAGATCTACCGGAAGCAGCAGCCGCAGCAGATCGCAAGTCACTTGCCGCTGAAGCTCCGGAGGAAGAAGAAGACCAAGTCCGCAAGAGTTCGATGCCCACTCCGCAAGCGCACCTCTTCGAGTGCTGCGCTACCGCCGAGGACGCACCATCGAGCTCCACCGGCAAGTGTAAGAAGACGATGGCAGCTCCCGAGACCAAGAAGGTGTCCGCCAAGGAGGACGGCACCGGTGGTACCTTCACCATCGGTGCTCTCTCGACCCTAAATAGGAAGGCGCTCGTTGCTTTCCGGCCGGTAACGCCGACGTGTTTGCATGGCAACCGTCTGACATCCCTGGTGTTCCCAGGAAAGTAATTGAGCACCATCTTGTCGTCTGTCCTCATGCGCGGCCCGTCAAGCAAAAAGTCAGGAAACAGGCAGTGGAGCGCCAAGAGTTCATTGCAGAAGAGATCAAGAAGTTGGAAGCAGCAAGCCTTGTCAGAGGAGTGCTCCATCCCACGTGGTTGGCCAATCCTGTAGTCGTGCGTAAGGCAAACGGAAAATGGAGGCTTTGTATCGACTTTACCGATATTAATAAAGCTTGTCCCAAAGACCCATTTCCCTTGCCGCGCATCGACCAGATTGTTGACTCCACGGCTGGATGTGATTTGCTTTCATTTCTTGATGCATACTCAGGATATCATCAGATCTTCATGGCAGAAGAGGATGAAGAGAAGACCGCATTCATCACCCCATGTGGCACATACTGCTTTGTATGCGGATGCGTTTGGATTAAAGAATGCTGGTTCAACATTTGCAAGAGTAGTCCATCACGCTTTTGAGCCGCAAATACACGAAATGTGGAAGCCTACATGGATGACATAGTGGTCAAAAGCAAGGACAGGCAACTCGATTCAAGATTTAGATGAAACCTTTGCAAATCTGCGCAAGATCAACCTCAAGCTCAACCCCGAGAAGTGCGTGTTTGGAGTCCCCTCCGCAAGCTTCTCGGGTTCTTCGTGGTCTCGAGGGAATTGAAGCCAATCCCGACAAGATCAAGGCCATAGAGCAGATTGAAGCACGAAGCGCGTCAAGGATGTACGAAGACTTGTCGGTTATGTAGCTGCTCTCAAAGAGAGCTTATCTCTAGGTCTGCTGAAGGCGCCGCCATTTTTCAAAATATTGAAAAAGGCAGGTCCAATGAAATGGACTCCGGAAGCGGAGGCTGCGCTGCAGGACTCGAAGAGATACCTGTCTTCCACTCCAATACTTGTCGCACCTAAGCCACAAGAGAAGTTACTGCTATATATTGCGGCGACCAATCAAGTGGTTAGTGCTGCGTTAGTAGCGGAGAGGGAAGCGGATGATGAGCCGGCAACCATGGCAGAAGCATTCAGCGACAAGCAGGGGGCTTCACCGACAAGCTCTGGTCCCGATAAAGATGGATCTGCGCAGGAGCATGAGAAGATGCAGAAAAGGATGGTGCAGCGCCCAGTTTACTTTGTCGGTTCCCTTCTGAGGGGCTAGATCAAGGTACTGTGTGCGAAGTTGCTTTTCGGCCTCCTCATGGCCTCGAGAAGGCTGCGTCATTACTTCCAAGCACATGAGATCACAGTCGTCACTCGCTTTCCGCTGAAGAGGATACTGCAAAATCTGGAAGCAACAGGCAGGATTGTCGAGTGGGCACTGGAGCTGTCAAGCTTTGGCCTCAAGTTTGAGAGAACTTCAACTATCCAAAGCAGAGCCTTGGCAGAATTCATAGCAGAATGGACGCCAACACAAGACGAAGAAATTCCAGAAACGAGCATCCCCGTCAAGGAAGCAAGCAAAGAGTGGCTGATGTACTTTGATGGTGCCTTCTCGCTGCAAGGCGCCGGTGCTGGTGTGCTACTTGTCGCACCCACCGGAGAGCACCTCAAGTACGTGGTCCAGATGCACTTTCCCAAGGAGCAAGCAACAAACAATACTGCAGAGTATGAGGGTTTGCTTGCCGGTCTCAGGATCACAGCAGACCTTGGGATCAAGAAGCTCATTGTCAGGGGTGACTCACAGCTTGTCGTCCGCCAAGTAAACAAGAGTTATCAGAGTCCGTTGATGGAAGCTTATGTTGATGAAGTGAGGAAGCTAGAAGAGCACTTTGACGGCCTACAAATGGAATATATTCCAAGAGCTCAGAATGACATTGTTGATGGCCTGTCGAAGTGTGCCGCACTTAAGTTACCTGTGGAACCAAGGATCTTTGTACTCAAGCTGACTCAACCATCTGTAGCATCATCAACTGGACAGAACAAGAAGAGGAAGTTGATTTCTGGTGACTATTTTCCGGCAGAGCTCCCCGAAGCCGCGTCAAAAGGTCCCCAAGATCAACGCCGAGAGTGCCGAGGAGCATCTGCTCCGACAAGCCCTAGGGTTTGTTTCGTTGAAGCGAGACACTCCGACAAGTTTTGCTCGCAAGCTTGCCGGGAACATCAAGCTCCGCTAAGCCGCAGGTTCTAGCCGAGAAGCGGATGTTCCCGCAGCAGCAGATATGCCTTTAGTCCTTGTTGTCGAGCCGCAAGCTCCAAAGATGGGCACAAGAGATCGTCTGCTTCTTCGACAGAGAACTTCCCAAAGAGCAAGAAGAAGCGGAAAGAGTAGCCGGCAGTCAAGTATGTACCAGTTTGTCGACGACACACTGCATGTAAGAAGACTCAACGGTGTGAAATTGAAGTTTATTCACGGGAAGATGGATGAAGCTATTGGCAGAGATACATGGAGGCATATGTGGTCACCACATTGGCGAAGAGCACTTGCCGCAAAGCGTTCCGCAAGGTTTCTTTTGGCCAACAGCCCTCCGTGATGCAACCGCACAAGTAACCAAGTGTGAAGCGTCCCGCCCATTCCAGCAGATACACCAGCCAGCTCAAGCTCTCCAGACGATCCCTTTATCCTCGCCATTTTCGGTGCGGGGCTCGACATCCTCGGCCCCTTCCCCGAAGTTGTCGGGGCTTTGAGTACTTGTGCGCTGTAATCGACAAGTTCACAAAGTGGCCGGAAGTGGAAGCGATGAGGAAGGTGACAAAGACACGGTCGGCGATCAAGTTCTTGGTCGATTGTTTGCCATTTCGAATCCCTAACAGGATCATCACCGACAACGGCACACAATTCACGAGCCGCACCTTCATGCAATACGTCCAAGATCTTGGCGCCAAGGTCTGCTTCGCTTCTGTTGCTCATCCGAGAAGCAACGGTCAAGCGGAGAGGGCAAATGCTGAAGTGCTGCGTGGACTCAAGACCAGGACTTTCGACAGGCTGCACAAGTGCGGAAGAAACTGGATTGAGGAGCTGCCGGTGGTTCTTTGGTCGATCAAGACGACGCCAAATCGAGCCACCGCCGTAAACCTTTCGCCTAGTCACGGAGCAGAGGCAGTTCTCCCCACGGAACTCGTATACGGGTCACCTCGAGTGCTCGCTTATGATGAGCTCGAGCAAGAGTAGCTGCGACAAGATGACGCGCTGCTCCTTGAGGAGGACCGTCTTCAGGTCGTTGTACGAGCTGCTCGTTACCAGCAAGCTTTGCGCCGCTACCATAGCCGCAAAGTTAGTGCCAGAAGTCTCGAGGAAGGCGACCTTGTTCTTCGGTGCGTTCAGTCCGCCAAGAATTCCAACAAGTTGACGCTGAAGTGGGAAGGCCCTTACCGGGTGAGACGAGTCACTAGGCTCGGCGCTGTCCGCTTTGAGACCAAGATGGCATTCCGTGAGCAACTCTCGGAATATTGAGCATCTTCGTAAGTTTTACCCGTAGGGCGCGGTTGTCGGAACCTGTTCCGGCAACCACCTTTTGTACAAGTCTAGCCGATGTTGCATGTAATCCTTTGTACAAAGCCGGGCGCAGACCCCGTGCATCAGTAAAACTCATGTGCTCCGCACGTCTTGTCAATTTCATGCTTTCTACTTTATTTTTGCATGCATTATCTGACACTTTGTGCAGCACCTACCCCGGTAAGCAATAACGAGCCGCAAGGTTCCATATCTTTATTTTCTCTTCTTTCTCTTTCTCAAAGAAAAGGGAGGTTCCCTCGCCCACAAGTTTGCCGGGGGGGAAGGAGAAGATAATGGTGTGGACCAGGCGTCGTTCAAGGAAGTTTTGCCTTACCAGGAAGCAAACGACAGAAAAGCTAAGTTGCCAAAGTTTGAGCAATCAGTTTTAAATTTTTAAGTTATTTTCCTCGAACGACCGTGCTTTGTATGGAAAACCTGTGCGCGGAGGAACCAACTCGTACCTAGTTGCACCCTTTCTTTGTTTCGAGTCCGCTCAACAACTTAAGTGAGCTGCAACTAGTTGCAACAAGGTTGCTTGTCGGAAGCGGCACCGCCAGCAGGCTACTGACGTTCCGCACTCAGCGCTCGCGGCAAAGGCGCCTGCGCCGACAAATTCCCTAAAAGCGTAGGGAAAAAACATACAAAGGAAGGAATCAAGTAAAGGAAATAACATAGCAGTCACTAACCGAAATAAGAGTTATATTACAAGATAGCTTGTCGCGGCTCTAATAAGTTGTTCTCATAATATGACTAGCAGCGACAAGGAAAAGATAAAACGGGCGGCCTAATCTACGCGGTCGCGATCAACCCTCTTGATCCCGCTCACCCTGTCCACAATGGGTGCGACAAGGGCCTTGAGCAATTCAACATCAGCGTTTGACGGCAAGGACTTGAGGACGTTGGCGGTTAACGCTCGATTATGGAAGGCCACCTTCATCAAGACCTTCAAGAGCTCCGACAGATCTGGCGCGACTCGTCGGCCAGCTGCTTTGGAATCTCTTCCCGGAGTCGTTGGAGAGCCGTCACCACGCCCTTGAAGAACAAGCTGAGCTTGGCGCTGGGCTGGAGGTGCTCATCGGAGGAGTACCCGAGATCCACCATCCACAACTCCATCAGCTCCACCGCCGATGGCGGCGGCAATATTCACAAGACCTCGGTCCGGTGCTCCACGTTCTTCTCGAAGGTGTTCGGGCGGTCGTGGCACTGCCGCCAGCGCCTCGCCGGCCTTGATCTTCTCCAACAAGGCCACCTCCCGCTCCTTGGCGCCGCCCAGCCCGTCAGATCAAGGTGGTCACTTCAGCTCAAGATCTACTTTGAGTCCTTGGCGGCGCCGAGCTCCTTGCTCCTCTCGGCGAGACGGCCCTGCAGCTCGCCAAGAGTGTAGGCGTCCATCTCGCGCTCGTGCTTGAGTGCAGCAAGCTCCTCGCCGCTCTTCTGGAGGTTGGCCTCCAGCTGCGTCACCTTCGTCTCCAGTTCCTTCTTGGCGGCCTCGGCAGCTGCAGTAGCATCCTTCGCTTCCTTGAGAGCTCCGCCAAATGTTTGCTCGCGCGCGGCAAGCTCTTCCTCATAGCTGTCAAGATTGATCTTCCGCTGCGCCAGCTCGCCTTCTTGCGCAGATAGCTTCTCGGCAGCAAGCCGCTGCTGCTCCTCAACCTCAGCCTTCTCGAGCATGAAGGTTGTGCGCTCCTTAGCGAGTCGCTCCCGCTCTTCTGCCACGCTCCGGAGGGCTTCTTGGTTGATGCCCCGGAGCTCCTCTGCGCGCTTCTCTATGTCCGCTCCCGCCTTCGCGACTAGCGCTTCCCGGGATTCCAGCTTGGCTTGTTGGGTGCGGTAGAGCGACAGCAGCTTCCTCAACAGCTGCTCCTCCTCGACTTCGTCGCTGCTGCTGCTTACGCGCGACCACCAGCAGCCCAGGGAGGCGAGCAACTCTTCGCCAAAGGTCTCCCTTCGACGGCACCTCGAGCTCGACGCCTGTGGAGCTTGATGAAGACGCCATCGCCGCCTTCGATAGGCGCTGGCTGGGGCTCTTGAACTGGGCGCCGCGGCAGCAGCGGAGGATCGGCGGTCGGTGTAGCGCTGGCGCCCTGCGCCTCGTGGTCGTCGGCGATCGCGGACCCTCGCCAGCTCTCGCGGCGGCAGCCTTGGCGGCCTCTTCGCCGGCGGGCTCGTCGGCGCCGGCCTCCTCCTCGGCGACGGCGGCGTCGTCAGTGTTGCCGCGCACGTCTTCCTCGCCGGCGACCTCGGTGTCCATCGGCTCCGTGGCAGATGGATCTAACGACAAGAAAATGAAGAAAAATCAAGCAGATATTCAAAGAGAAAATCAGAAGAAAAGGAACCCAAGGGAAATTTTCAGGCAAGAGGATTACCTGCACTTGGATCTGCAGCCATGGTCTCAGTCGCCGGAGGGTCGCTGGTGCCGTCTCTTGCCGGAGAGCTGCCCCTTGTCGGAGAAGCCTCCCTTGCCGGAGAGCGCTCCCTTGCCGAGGGATCCTCCCTTGGCGGTGTAGTTGAAGCAGACGGCATGTCAGGAGCGGCTTCAGGGCACTCCTGGTGAGGCTGCTCTGCTCCTACATAAATCAACAGTCGGATATCAGCAAATAAAGAGCACCCATGCGCGCCTAACAGCAGAAAGTAAACCATGCACTTACGCTGGGGGCTGCTTTGGGGAAGGGTTGCCGGGTCCGACAAGGTGGTCTCAGACACGCCTCTTGCCGCCGCGGTGGGTTCGTCCTCGATGACAATCACCGGGGCCTTGGCTCTCTTCGACGCTCTCTGGGCCAGCGTCCTGAAAAGGAATGGGTTCAGAATGAAGCAAAACAGATACAAGACAAAGCAACAGATTGAAGAATTACAAGTACAGCAACAAGATCTTACTCTTCTTCTTCCTCGGAGCTGAGCGCGGAGAGATCGAATTCCGGTTCACCTCTGGTGCGACGAGCTGGAAGAGTAGGCTCCTTGCCGCTTGGCGGGTGCGAAGCTGTGGTCCTGTATACGCCGCTCCGCTTGTTGCAGCGCCGTGAGGTGCTCCCTGCAACAAGATTTTGCCACGGTGGAGCGCGTCGCACGGCGCGACGGCTGTTGGTCTGCCCGCCCCCATCGCTTCCCTGCCTTGGAGGCGCCTTCTTGGTGGAGCTGTGGGCTCCGCTCGCGGCAAGCTACTTGAAGGTAGGGAGGAGGCGCCCTCGGCAGGATCGTTCGGCTCGACTTCAGGCTCGGCAGGCTCTTCTTCGCCGGCAAGCTCCTCTCGATCGACAAGGCTTGCCGCCTCTGCCGCCTCTGCCTCCTCCACAGTAAATCCAAACTCGCCCGCGACAGCAGCTGCTGCCGCCTCTTCCAACCTGGTGGCGGTGCACTGCATCTCGTTATCAGTGGTGTCGCGGGTGAGGCCCTTCTGCTCGTCGGGGCGGATCGCCGTTTCTTCCAAGCTATCGAAGAACTGCCGCACGACGTCATCTGCAGGCTCTTGCCAAGTTGGAACAATTCCATGCGAGTCGCACAACGGCATCATTGCACGGATGCGGTCGAGCGAGGAATTGTTGCACAACGGAACGACTCCCCTCGGCAACCTGAACCATTCGGGATGATCGGGGTCATGCTTGAACAGCTCCAAAAGCATCGCGTCAAGCTTCAAGACGGTGAAGTTGAAGTTGAGGCCCGGGCGCAGCCTCATGATGTCTGTCGTGTTCTGGAACTCCCAAGCAGGTCTCCTCCTCTCCTGCAGGGGGGCGATGCGGCGGCGAAGGAAATCTGCGCCAACTGCGCCTATAGTGAGTCCGGCAAGCCTGAGGCGCAGGATCCGGGTAACGGCAATCTTCAATCTAGCATCCTCTGGCGCCAAGTTGCTCCAATCGTTGCCGCACACTATTGGGGTTTGGCGCTGGGCGGTGAATGGCTGCGGGTTCTCCTCTACGATCCAGCACCAGTCAGCCCTCCACTCCTCCCACTTGCTGCGGAGCTCTCCTTCCAGATAGGCCTCTTTCTTGCCGGTCCTTGAGATCCAGGCGATTCCTCCGGCAAGGGGCTCTCCTCTCTCTACTCGAGGCATGATGAAATGGCGGAAGAGGGCTACGTTTGGATGGACTCCGACAAAGTTTTCGCAGAGATGTGCGAAAACTGCCATGGTCAGGACAGCGTTAGGGGTGAAATCAAGGAGGCGAAACCCGTAGGTGTTCATGATGTCGCAGAAGAATTCAGAGAAGGGCGGGCAGAGCCCGCAATAGAAGAAGAGCGCGAAGAAGGGATACCCGCTCGGAGCCAATTCAGATGCGGCGGTTGAGAGTACCTTCGGCGCTGGATGCGCTCGCTCTCCGTCGACGAAGAGGTAGTACCATTCCCTCGGCTCCTTCAAGGGCGAGCTGAGGGGGGAAGATGGCCCGCCTTTCGCAGCGCCATGAGAGCTGCGCGCCTCGGTGACTTCACGCCCTTCCCCTTGTTGGCTTTCAGAGCCATGGCGGAGGTGGTGAGGGAGGTCGACGGCGTTGGTGATGCTGGTGGTGATGGGGGGCGGAGCACTGCTCTCTCCACGGCTTTGGGAAGAAGGGGGGGCAGGGGGGATTTTTCGAGATTGGACAGCAACTGCCCCTGCTTCCTCTACTTATAAAGAGGAAGGAGGCGGACGTTCCGCTTTTTCTAATAAAGAAACCCCCCACGATCTCTCCCACAACACATGATCGGCGCGTGCTGTTCGTGGGAGACGTGGTGGGTCCGGAGCGAATTATGGCGTAACCAAGGCGCGTGTGCCCGTGCCTGTTTTGGGCCTGGCCCAACAGCCTTCGGCACGTGTATGGCCCAGCACGGGGCTCTGTCGGTGTACTAGAGTAGGGGTACCCTAGTATCGCGAACTTGTGCACGGGCAGTTGCAGCACCCCGCGGCGAGCCTTGCCGCGGTGACCGCCTAGCTTCTCCATGGTTCCTTTGGAGCCATTCAAGAGCAAAGTATTTAAGTCAAGGACACAAGGCCCCGGCAAGAGGAGCTTGCCGGGAAGGCCACTCAAGGCACCTAGAAGACAAGGCCCCGGCAAGAGGAGCTTGCCGGGAAGGCCACTCAAGGCACCTAGAAGACAAGGCCCCGGCAAGAGGAGCTTGCCGGGAAGGCCCGATGAGCGACAAGCTCCCGGACGCGACAAGGCAACGACCGCGGCAAGGCGCTTGCCGTGGCAGACTACTACCCCGTTACTGCGCTCCAGCACATCCACCAACGTGTCGCCTGGGCCTTTCCGGTAGCAGCGTGGCGAGAGGTCTGTGCGCCCAGGTGAGAGCGGTGACAAGCGGTCTTGACAAGATTGCCGTCGTGGCGGCGATGGCGTCCCCGACGGTCCTTTTCTGCACTGTTTAGTCGACTTAGACGGGCATTTAATGCCTTTGTCCCCTGCCGTCAGGGTTAGGTATGATACACTGTACAAGTAGTTGTACCAACCGCAACTCATTTTCCGCTTTTGCCCTTGACTATGTTGCCACTGTCGGTGACCCTTGAGCATATAAAAGGAGGCCCATGCACAACGAGAGAGGGGTTCGCTCATTGAAACCAGAGAACACTCGCTAGGTCTTGTAGCTCTCGGTGCTCCCTAGCAAGAACACAATACAAACCGGACAAGCAGCAGTAGGAGTATTATCTCCGGAGAGCTCAAGTTGGGTAAACTGCTCGTGTGTGCTTCGCCTCGATTTGCTCTTCGTGCAATCTCCGCCCCCCACCGAACCGAAAGGGGTCCGGTCCGCCGGCCCCCATAGGTGTTCGTGGGTCAGGTCAGCTTCCCCGACATATGGAATATAGAAGCATGTGAGAGCATAATCATGATAGAGTAGGCAATGTGTTACATCTATCTTGGCCATATGCATAAGAGCAAAGAATATTAAAGAAAATACCTTCATGCTCATGAGTCCTTCTTGCAAACAGTATGGACATAAGCAAGAATTCCTCATACACATGATTGTGATGCATATACTTACCTTGTAGTCTTGAGTTGGCTTAGGATGGAATGAACCTGCGTAAACAAGGTTACATAACACAGTACATCTACTAGCCGTGAGCAAATGAAGAAACCACAAGAATACCAAGACTGGGATGACATGTAGAGAGTGAGTACTAAGTACCACATTGGATTAGACATGTCCCCAAGGGTAAAGATATGCAATGAATTTAAATGATTTCTTTCCCTTAGATGTCCTGCTCCCCCTGAATCTAGCATGGGATACTGGGAGAAAATAGGGAACAGAAAATCAGAGTTGAAAGATATAAATGAACAGAGCTAATGCAAATAAGCACATATGAACATGTCTTTCCCTTCAAGAAGACATGTGGCATCTCTCCTCTTGAACACCAAGCATCTGGGATCCTTGAGAAATACTTTCTACTTGAGTATTCTCTCCCCCTGGAGATCTCTTTCTCCCCCTGTGGAAGTAACACTCTCTCCCTTTTGGAAGTGATAAGCTTTGATGTGATCTCTCTCTCCCCCTTTGACATCAATTACCAAGAAGGGTTTGATCCTTGAGTCACAGCACAAAGCATTTATATAAATGTGATGCTTGTAGAGGACAAGATTCATTGAGTGGAGCTGGATCAGAAGAAACACAGAATAAGTGGCAAACTGTTTTTCCTGTTGTGAAATCGGTGGCACCGAGTGGTATTCTTCGATTGTACCGAAAGGATTCGGTTGGACCGAAAACAACAAATCGGTGAAAGCGAGTTCATCACAGAGAAAACACTTGTCACCTCAGCTCACTAGACTAGTAAGATCTCACAAAGATTTGCAAGGAATTTACTGAATGATATGCAATGAATTGGATGCAGGAAATGCAGAGCAAACAGAAAAGAAAAGAAAGAAATCTAGATGAAGTTTTTTTGAAAGGGGAAACAAACATGCATGAGACAAATGCAAAAGCACAGAAAAGAACACGAGAGAACTTCATCGAGAGATGGTCTGCGACAAAGTCACCTATGTTAGAGTATATTGACTTAGGAGTCAAGTGAGATCACTTGATCATAGGTCATACTCATCGTTTAAGCTCAAAATGGGGTTACCATTTTTCATTTAAGCATCTTGATGTATTCACATCTTGTCGAGTTGCTTTAGCTCATGACTCGGAGTAAAGCTTCTCTAAGATGGAATAACATACCTTGGTTGGTGGTGTTGACCATGTAGTTGAACTCGTGTGGGTTGCTCAAGGTTGATGTAGCTCATCAAGAGTTGGGAGCACCACTTGGAATTTGAGTCCATCTACCTACATGGGTTAGTTCTTGCAAGGAAGATAACTTGTGTATCCAAAAATGACAATCATGAAGCTCAACATAGAATTTGTCAAAGGATATGTTTGAATAGTTCCATGCTTCCTTGTCTTCAACCACCATAGTGTAGAGACTTGGTGATGTAGAGATTGCTCAAGATGTGAGTAGATTACAATCTCATGGAATATGATCCAACCAAGTACCTACATGGGTTATATAACATGCAAGATGCAAATATATCCAAGACATAAGATTTTCATCATAAGAGAAATATCAAGGATTAGTCATAAGCTCATGTCTTGCATGTATCCAATGGAGTTTCTACTCCAAGTTTGAAGCATCAATGATGTTCAATTCTCATCTCAACCTGCAAAACACTTTCTCATCAAGAGGTTTAGTGAATATATCCGCTGATTGCTTTTCGGTGCAAACATGCTTAAGATTAATGTCACCCTTAACAACATGATCTCGAATGAAATGATGACGAACTTCAATATGCTTAGTTCGAGAATATTGTACGGGATTATGACCAATTTTGATAGCACTTTCTTTGTCATAAAGCAATGGAACATGTTTCACATATATCCCATAATCTTTAAGAGTTTGGTTCATCCAAAGTAATTGAGCACAACATGAACCAGCGGCAATGTACTCCGCTCAAGGTAGATAAGGATACTGAGTTTTGTTTCTTGGAGGACCAAGACACAAGAGATCTACCAAGAAATTGACAAGTACCAAGTGGACTTTCTATCAACCTTGTCTCCGGCATAGTCCGAGTCGTAGTAGCCAACCAGATCGAAAGAGGCCCTCTTAGGATACCAAATGCCAAAATTTGGTGTATGAATTAAGTATCTCACTATCCTTTTTACGGCCTTAAGATGACATTCTTCAGGAGCAGCTTGATATCTTGCACACATGCACACACTTAGCATAATATCGGGACGTGAAGCACATAGGTATAACAATGAACCAATCATAGAGCGATAAACCTTTTGATCAACAGGTTCACCATCTTTGGTCAAATCAAGATGTCCACTAGTAGGCATGGGTGTAGACATACCTTTGCACTCTTGCATATTGAACTTCTTGAATAAGTCCTTAGTGTACTTCGTTTGAGAAACAAAAGTACCTTCCATAGTTTGCCTGATTTGCAACCCAAGAAAGAATTTGAGTTCACTCTTCATTGACATCTCAAACTTCTCCGACATTAGATTTCCAAACTTTTCACTAAAATGAGGGGTAGTTGATCCAAATATGATATCATCAACATAAATTGGGCATACAAATAATTCTCCATTAACCCTTTTAGTAAAAAGTGTGGAATCAATTTTCCCAGTTTCAAATCCCTTTTCAAGAAGAAACTTGGTCAAGCATTTATACCAAGCTCTAGGAGCTTGTTTAAGACCATAAAGAGCTTTGTGAAGTTTGTAAACATGATTGGGTTTCTTAGGATTGATAAAGCCGGGAGGTTGTTTAACATAAACTTCCTCCTCTATTTCACCATTTAAAAAAGCACTTTTAGTGTCCATTTGGTATAAGGTGATATCATGGTGATTAGCATAGGCAAGTAAGATGCGAATGGATTCAAGTCTAGCAACGGGAGCATAAGTCTCACCATAGTCCATACCTTCGACCTGTGTGTAGCCTTGGGAGACGAGACGTGCTTTGTTGCGAACTACTTGTCCATCTTCATCTTGCTTGTTGCGAAACACCCATTTGGTACCGATGATGTTGTGGTTATTGTCGGGCTTCTCAACCAATGTCCAAACTTGGTTTCTCTCAAAGTTGTGTAGCTCTTCATGCATAGCATTTATCCAATCCGGATCTTCCAATGCTTCTTCGACCTTCATAGGTTCAATGCTAGAGATGAAAGAATAGTTTTCACAAAAGTTAGCTAAACAAGTTTTAGAGCGAGTGATTCTCCCGGTTTGAATATCATTGTAGATTTGCTCTACGGGATGGTCTTTAGCAATTCCTGCTCGAACTCGTGAAATCTTTTGCTTGGGTCTTGGTTGAACATCTTCTTCATCTTGTTCTTCTTCTTCTTCTTCTTCTTCTTCTTCTTCTTCTTCTTGATCTTCTTCATTGTTGGCGTTGTCGTTTTCTTGTCGTGGTGGAGAAGGAGGTTGTTGACGTTCTTGATGTACTTCCTCGTTTTCTTCATCTTGGTGTGTTCCACTTGTGGATGCTTCCGTATCAACTCTTGGTCCACCTTGTCGTGAAGTAGAAGCTTCCACTTGGACGGACGAGGTACTCTCCTTCACCTCCGTTGGACGGACCTTGCCAATAGACAAGTCTTGGATTGCTTCCGAAGGATCTTTATCTCCTACATCAATTGGCAATTGCTCTACTTGCGAGCCATTAGATTCATCAAACTTCACATCTACCGTCTCTTCAACCTTTCGGGTGAAATTGTTGTAGACACGGTAAGTGTGAGAGTTTGAGCCATAACCTAGTAGGAAACCTTCATGAGACTTAGGAGCAAATTTAGAACGACGATGATTATCAAGAACGTAGCACTTTGAGCCGAATACTCGAAAGTATCCAACTTGGGGTTTGTTATCGGTGAGGAGCTCGTATGCCGTCTTGCCGAGTAGCTTGTGAAGATACAAGCGATTTGTTGCATGACAAGCTGTCTCAACCGCTTCTGCCCAAAAGTGCTTCGGCGTATTGTACTCATCAAGCATCGTTCTCGCCATTTCGATGAGCGTCCGGTTCTTCCTCTCAACAACTCCATTTTGTTGAGGTGTGTACGTAGCCGAGAACTCGTGTGAAATCCCTTCTTCGTCAAGAAAGGTGTCCACGTTTGCGTTCTTGAACTTCGTTCCGTTGTCGCTGCGAACCTTCTTGATCTTCACTTCAAACTGATTTTGAGCCTTCCTGGCGAAGTTTTTGAAGATCTTTTGGACCTGCGATTTATCATCGAGAAAGAAACCCACGTAAATCTTGAAAAATCATCAACTATAACTAGACCAAAAGAATTTCCATCGAGACTCTTGTAAGCTTTGGGACCAAAAAGATCCATGTGAAGTAGCTCAAGTGGCCCCCTTGTGGTCATGATGTTCTTCACGGGATGCCTTCCTCCAACCTGTTTACCTGCTTGACAAGCACTGCAAAGTCTGTCCTTATCAAATATGACATCGTTAACACCAAGGATATGATTCCCTTTGATAAGCTTGTCAAGGTTTCTCATGCCAACGTGACCTAGTCGTCTATGCCATAACCAACCTTTTGAGGATTTAGCAATGAAGCAAGTTTTAGGTTGAGCCTTTTTAGAGAAATCAACAATGTAAACATCACCTCTACGTATACCGGTAAAGACCATTTTATGATTGTCTCGACGAAACACTTGGCAATCTACTTCAGTAAATAGGACATTGAAACCGAAATCAGCAAGTCTAGATACTGAAAGTAAGTTGTATCCAAGAGATGCAACGAGCATAACATTCTAAATGGAGCTATCATGTGAGATGGCCACCTTACCGAGGCCAACCACCTTACCCTTTGAGTTGTCACCGAAAGTGACATACTTTCGAGGACTATCATTTTCAGCAAGCTCACGAAACATGTCTTTATCTCCGGTCATGTGAGCGGTACATCCACTGTCAAGAACCCATTCCTTTCCTCCTAACATATATCCTCGAAGATTTGCCATAAGACCAAAATGTCTCATTGCATCGTCAAGATTGAAGTCACTATCATCATCCTCATCATAGAGAGGGTAATTCGTTAGAGTGAGTTTGACAATCATCTTGCTTATGAATTCTTATAGCTTCGGAAATAATATCACCAATAATTCCAACATCTCCTTTGGCACGCATAAGGTTTGTAAGTTCAAATATACGATCACCAAACATAGGATCACTAGTATTCATCTTACTCAAGGCAATAGACTTATGGAGAATTTCATCTAGATTTTTCATGGAATAATTTGGTAAGCGTTCCTCAAGAAATTTCCATGTAGTGTAGGCACACTCAAGAGTAGGCAAGTTTCTAATTAAGTTTCTAGGCAAGCCTCTAGTGATAAGATTAACAGTTTTAAGATTCCTAATCATGTCAATTGATTCATCCAGGGTAGGATGCATAGGATCAACATGAGGTGCACAAGGGCTAGCAATGTACTTGTTCAAATGATATTGATTGAAAATTACAAGCTTCTCATTTTTCCACTCATGAAAATACTCTCCATCAAGTATATGCACTCTATGTCTAAGACTCCCAAAAGTAGACTCATCCATCTTCCTCCAATGGTGATTAAACCAAGGCAATGGAGACCAATGCTCTGATACCACTTGTAGGACCTTGAGAAGAGGTGTCTAGAGGGGGGGGGGTGATTAGGCACTAAGTACCAAAGTTGCAGTTTTTAACTTCTTTAGGTTTAAGTGGAGTTTAGGCACAAGTTTAACATTCACAATACATAACAAGCAAGCATGCAAAGAGTATATGAGCAGCGGAAAGTAAAGCATGCAACTATCAAGAATGTAAAGGGAAGGGTTTTTGAGGATTCATACGCAATTGGAGACACAGATGTTTTTGTCGTGGTTCCGAAAGGTGGTGCTATCGTACATCCACGTTGATGGAGACTTCAACCCATGAAGGGTAACGGTTGCGCGAGTCCACGGAGGGCTCCACCCACGAAGGGTCCATGAAGAAGCAACCTTGTCTATCCCACCATGGCCGTCGCCCACGAAGGACTTGCCTCACTAGCGGTAGATCTTCACGAAGTAGGCAATCTCCTTGCCCTTACAAACTCCTTGGTTCAACTCCACAATCTTGTCGGAGGCTCCCAAGTGACACCTAGCCAATCTAGGAGACACCACTCTCCAAGAAGTAACAAATGGCGTGTTGATGATGAACTCCTTGCTCTTGTGCTTCAAATGATAGTCTCCCCAACACTCAACTCTCTCTCATAGGATTTGGATCTGGTGGAAAGAAGATTTGAGTGGGAAGCAACTTGGGGAAGGCTAGAGATCAAGATTCATATGGTAGGAATGGAATATCTTGGCCTCAACACATGAGTAGGTGGTTCTCTCTCAGAACTGGTAAGTTGGAAGTGTAGGTTTGTTCTGATGGCTCTCTCCACGAATGAAGAGGAGGTGGAGGGTATATATAGCCTCCACACAAAATCTAACAGTTTACACAATTTACCAAACTCGGTAGGACCGAATCAACAAACTCGGTCGACCGATTCAGTAAACCTAGTGACCGTTAGTGATTTCGGTGGGACCGACATGCAACTCGGTAGGACCGATATGGTTAGGGTTAGTGCATAACGTAATCTCGGTGAGACCGATTACACAAACTCGGTGAGACCGATTTTGGTAATAACCTGACCAGAGAGTTGGTCAGGCAAACTCGGTGGGACCGATTACTCAAAGTCGGTGGGACCAATTTTTGGTAATAAGTTAACCAGAGAATTTGCATTGTAATCTCGGTAGTACTGTCGGGGATATACCCCGCGGTATAAACCGCCGGATGTATGACCCGGCTAGAGTTTGGCGATTCACCGGCGACCCACTTGGACCTGGCGGTTTAAGATTCATTGGTAATCCGGCAGGTGGGTCAGAGGAGCGACAAGACCCGGTGGCCCAACGGGCGGTTTATGGAAGGCCGGATCACGCTATGGTGGGCTGGTTTACGAGGAAAGCGTAAGGACTATTCTCCTACAAAGGAAGCAAGACTAGGACTCCACTTGTAATAGAGTAATCCTAATCCTACTAGGACTAGTCATGTAACCCGCCCCTTCAACATATATAAGGAGGGGCAGGGCTCCCCAAAGAGGGAGAAGCGAGAAGCAAGAAACAATATCTAGGACTAGACACAACTAGAGGAGAGCCGGTTTACGGTGACTCCCTCGTGATGATAATGAGATCTAGCCTCAAACAGCATGTAGGGCTATTGTCGGATGATGTTTCCCGGGGCCCGAAGCTGTCTAAATCTTTGCTTGCGTGTTGCGTCTCTCGATTCCGCTCAACCCCTCTCAAGCTACCACATAGATGCGTTGGCCTCACGACTAAGTCCTCACACTAAGGACATCTGTCGTGACAATTCCACGACAGTTGGCGCAAACCATGGGGCCCACCGTGGGGCTAGCGCACGGTGGTGTTGAGTTCTTGAAGGGATCTCTTTTAAGGATCGAGAAGATATGACTCGCCGGATCAACAAGAGCCGGCATGAAAGATTGATGACTCGGCGTCCCCAAACCGCCTGACTCGGCGTCCACGGCCTCGAGTTGCCCCCTCGGCCAGCTTTGCTCCGGGTCGCCTCGGCCATGCCTCCGGGTCATGGACTCCGTGCGACGGTGGCTCGTGTCACCTCTACCTCAAGCGGAGCTGTTTCTGTTGGTCTTAACCCGCGGCTGCTCTCCTTTGCTATGGCCGTCTTCGCGCCAGGACGGATGGACAATCAGAAGCAATGCCGCTGAAAGCGCACACATCAAATCCATCAGAATCATCAACCCGTCCGCATGGAGACAGAGCTAGTCAGATAGCCCATACCAAATTATCAAGTATTGGTAACTCATCATGTCAAGCTACAGAGTTTGATCCCCGTTTCCTATGGGCGTACAAACAAAGCTATCAAGTACTGCTAGTACGAGTCGGATCTGCGAAACAATCAAGTCAAAAAAATAGAGTCAAACCAACCACGACAGGAAGGAGGACACGGACAAGAGTCGATTAAGCCGGCCACGACACGGAAAGCGGACGTGGATTCGATCCTCCGTCAGAGTCGCCGCAGCGCCTCCACGCCTGTTTACTGAGCCACGATGGGAGTTGATTTCTTGTGACCTGAGTCGAACCGTCGCCGCGGCTCGCTCCGCTAGCCGTCTCCGTAGGATGCGCCGCTCTGCTAGCCCTAAGTCGCCGCCGCTGAACTAGGCGCCTCCCTTGTTCCAACCTCGTCGAAGCCGGCCGTGCCATCGATTTTACCGACCCGCCACGACCACCCATCACCTCTAGGCCGGTCGTCACCGCTGCGCCCTCGTCGTTTGAACTGCCGGTCGCCGAGCCACTGAGCCACCCCGGCGTGAGCAGCCCGTCGCCTGCTTAAGCACGCGCGGCCTCACCGGCCATCGCCGCCTCACCATCGCCACGGTCTTCCCCGTTGCATCGAGCCGCTGTGGCTGGCGTGCCTCTGGGTCACTCCGCCGCCATGAGCTGTTGTCTGCCTTCGCACGTAGCCATGGCCGGCTTCCTCCGCTGCGGCAACCACAACAGTGCTAAACTGCCGCTCGTTTTAACTGCAGCAGGTGAATCGCCGCACTGCCGCGCTGCCAAGTCACCGTTGCCGTCGCGTACTTCTTGCCTTGAGCCGCCAGGGACTCGTTCTTGCCTTGCCCGAGCTTCAAGTCGCCGCCGCCCAGGCCATTCTCTGCTATAGCACGCTGAGCCGGATCCGGTTTCCACCTTGAGATGCCCTGCGCGGCCGCTCCTACTGTTTCTTCTTCCAAGACTCGTCTCCGCGTTGCCAAGGCGCCCCTGCTGTGGGCAAATACTACTATTATGTTTACAACAGGTTGATGGCAGTCAAAATGCTGGATTAAATCCCAAAGACCAGACGCAAAGTACACTGGTAGATCAATTACGTCAAGACCTTTTGATTAACTATTGGTGGACTGCTACCACGTGTGGAGGCCTGGTACAATACTACAAGTGTTATGACATTCGCAGAGCAGAATTTCATCTATTATTTGTCCATGCTGCACATTATCAAAGTCTGCGCTCATCCGAAAAACATCAGGTGCTATTTTTCTAAGTATTTTATCAGTACATATTTTATTTCAAAACGATTACTCTGGTATGTGGTATTTTTTCGCAGGACCATTATTCCTTACAAAAAGGTGTCGCAAAAGGGGCGTGAGCAAACATTATTTTGGCACTAGCGCTCGTCCTGCGCAAGTTTCCACCTCCGCTACATCAACACACGAGACTGACTCATTGTCCGTGCCCGTGATCGACTTGCCTGCGTCCGTGCTAATTCCAACGCTGTTGCCGACTCTCTCTCGCGGCCGGTTCACGCGACTGCGCTGGCTTACAACAAGGAGGACGACTTGCGCATTTGCGCCGGCTTACAATGCCACGGCCGACTCATCCGTCTGCTCCTATGGGCGACTCATCCGTTATTGGTTTTCTATTTTCGACCTAACATATCAGGTGAAATCCATCCAGTATATTTTTATTACATATTAATCTCATAAAAAAGGGCAATTACTTTGGCTTGTGATATTTTTTGATGCAGGACAAGTACTTACTGTAAGAGTGATGGTCATGACATGGATATCATGAGTCAGCATCTGACCCGCCATAATCTCAACAAAAATATGTGCAAGTCGCCGCCTCTGCGGCCCAGTCTACATCAACACGACGAGGTTGACCTGTCCGTCCGTGCGGTTTTACCGCGCCTGCGGTTGACTCGGGTGCCCGCACCGGCTTACAACACCATGGTCGGTTCATCTGTGTGTGCCGCCTCAGATGTTGCGGTCGTCTTTACCGTCCGTCTCTCGCGGCCTGGTCTACATCAACACACCGGGCCGCACCAGTCTGCATAAGCTGTTTATTGAGTATGAGCAAGTCACTACTTGGGAAGCCCGGTTTTCTTCCGACAAATTGGAGGTAAATTATCATGTATTATCAGCCGCCGTCTGCACTGGATGGCTCAATGGGTATGCGCACAAGTCGCCGCCACTACAGTTTGGTTAACTTCAAACAGCCAGTTGGGAGGAACCATTGGCCGAGTTGCTGACACGGCTCATACAGGATCATTTATAACCCGCTGCAGTCACCTCAACCTTCTATGGATTCACATCACATTATCAACGCCAACAATACACCTCTTATGTTGTGGTCAAGCATGGAGAGTCTCATGCCAACTCCTCGGGTAGTCTTGAGACTAGGGGGCTACAATGGCATGACTCGGCAGAATTGGCCGGTTTCAATGCATTCAAGAACTACGGGTCATTGGAGGGAAAAGTAACCCGGCCCCGGAGATTACTGCTCTATCGATGAAAATTTAAAAGGCCATCAGAAATATTCCGGCTCACAATGATGCTTCCACACAGCGCTGAAGCCCTTAGTGTTTGGTTTATATTCGGTTTAAGAGGAAACTATCTCTTGCAAAGCTATGAAGCTCTCAAATCCAGTATAAAATTGTCCGGTTCAAAAAGGAATTAACTTCTCGCAAGTTCGAGTTTAAAGGCCGTCAGAAAATTTCTGGATGAAAATGAAGATTCCGGATAAAAATCCGGTTCAAGGGAAAGATGTCTCCCAAAAAGGTTTGAAGCTCTCAATATCCGGTTTAACGTCCGGTTCAAGAAGGATTTATCTCTTGCAAAAAAGTTAAAGGGTGCCAAAGAGGACCTGCTGCCATGATGCGCGGTTCAAACATGGGTATCATGCCTTTTTGGCTTATCATATTATTGATCACTTGGGGGCTTGGTTGTAGCGACCCGACCCGAATGGATCAAGTCTCTGTGCTTAAGTGTCATCCCTGGATCGGTATGCTGACACACACAATACTCGAGGATTTATAACAGAGGTAAACCACATGTATAAAATAACGTAAATACTATTACCTCAATCCAAATAGAGGAAGTACCAAGGTTGTGGATTCCCATCAACACCAACGGCAAAGTTGAGTGTAGAAATCGTAACCCTAACGTATCACTTACTCGTCAGAAGATCCTGCAACATGAGACGTTGCAGCCATAAAGGGTCAAGACATTGAATGTCTTGGCAAATTCACACCATAGAGCAATGATGAATAATGGCTATCTCTACATGCATATTTGGCTGGTGGAGGCTCTATGGTTACAATGTTTTTGCGAAAAGCCAATTTTTCCCTACTGCAAAGGATTAAATTTATTTAACTATCATGGTGGTGGTTAAACATTGAGAATGGTTGACAGCATTCTCAATCCCAATTAAAAATATCATCATTAACCCAACAAAATTATTTAAAGTAACATGATGAGATTCACACGAAAATCCAAGTACTAGATACTCAAGATGTCCATAACCGGGGACACGGCTAATCATGATTAGTTTATACACTCTGCAGAGGTTGCGCACTTTTCCCCACATGACTCGATCTCCTCCGTTGGTTTTCTCGCACTACATGGTGTTTGAGAAACGAATCACTGAGACATAGTCTTTCAGAAGCGCTAGCACCTTACGACGGGTAGACCGGTACACCTACTTTCCCCTACATCTGCTAGTCTACCACTGTAAGAGTTCGCACGACTTAATCAACTATGCTAGAGCCCATAATAGCATGTGGCTGCACACGGAAGTTTCTAGCATGAATAATCTTATGATCCCTTTGAGCCTGGGTGGCGGTCCATAAAAAAACAGGCAACCCTGGTCTACCCAGGTGCCTAGATAGGCAATCCTGGAATACCCAGGTGCCTCAATCCACCCAGATGTGTGTTTAAGTTGCCACCTTAAGTAAACCATTAATTAATAATCTCACAACTGTCATGAATACTCTCAAAACCCAATCCACGTCTACGAGCATAGCATAGCAATATAAGCAATGCAATAGTAACTCCCAAGGTTTGAATGCAGGGCAATAGGTTCATACCTCATCAACTACTTCCCGATACCCACATGTTATCAATCCTACTCATGCAATGTTTGAGGGTTCAAACTAATGCATAAAAACTGGGTATGAAAAGGGATATGATCAAAGTGTGAACTTGCCTACAATGTTGATGAAGATGATTCGCACTCAAAACTCTTGATAGGTCTACTCATCACACTCCAGTCAATCTATCGTAAGCAATCAATAGTAACCACACATAAGCAATCACTCAAAAGATCAGAAAGAACGAAGAAGACGATTCGGAAAACACCAAACCAAACAAATAACTCTTGCAACATAAAACAATTTCTAACAGTACCAAAATTATGTGAATTTGGCCTTATCAGAAAGTTTAGGTCAAGAGCTTCGATTTGCAAAAAGAATCAACTCAAACGGAGTTATAAAACTCAAGTTACGATCAAACGAAGTTCAAATTCAAATCTGGTCTAATTCAAATTTTAAACTTTCAAAAACATGTTTGAGATGGATTACTGGATAGAGGAGAACGTAACGAAGAAGTGGGCGTTGGTTTCGTTGCATTCGGACTGACGAGTAAAAAGTAATGATCGTTTGAAAAACAAGGACTATTTTGTAAATAAACTAATCACAAAAGGGTCCCTGGCCGAAAATAACAGAAAAAGAAAATAACTAAGAAGCGAACGTTCGCTAAGAAATTCTAACGAAAGAACCGTTCGCTAGATTTAAAAAACGGACGGATCTAATCCGTTGGATCTCAATCCAACGGAGAGAGGCGAATAGGGGTACCGCGGCGGCGGGCGACGTTGGCGGCGAGGAAGACGGCGGCGGCGCCGTCGGCTGCGAGCGGGTAGGCAGCTCCGGTGGCTCTCTGGTGGCGGCGAGGGCGTCGGGGAGGAGAGGAACGAGGCCCGGGGCCTCGAGTTTTAAAGGAGGGGGCGAGGGGTGGCATGGGCAAGGGCTAGGCGGCGGGGAGAGTCCGGTGGCGGCACGGACGTCGAGGCGGCGGCGGCTGGCCGTGGCGGCGGCGGACTCTGGGAGAGACGACGACGGGCTGGGCCTTGCTGGGCTGGGCTGGCTCTTGGGCGCGGAGAGAGAGAGAGAGAGAGAGAGAGAGAGAGAGAGAGAGAGAGAGAGAGAGAGAGAGAGAGAGAGAGAGAGTAGTGCTGGGCTTCGGCTTGGCACTGTTCGAAGAGTTTTTTTTTTAAAACAAATTTTCAGAGAACAAAAATAATAAAAAGAAAATAACTAAAACTTTTATATAGGCATATAATATATCAAAATTTTCAGAAAAAGATTTCCTACAAGATGAACATTATTCTAGCTTCAAATAAAATCTACAAAAATTGAAATAATTCAAACAGTGCTACTGCTCTATTAAAATCCTTTGAAAAATCATTTAAAAAAACCCAAATGATTTCAAATTTATTTCTCTCCATTTTTCTATTGTAGGGAATCATTTTACCCTAATTTCCATATATTTTATTTTATGAGAAAAATAATTTGAATAAAATCCAAATAACTCCAAACTGAAAATGATTTCCAAAAGGACTTTAAATTTGATCCTTTTAAACTCCTAACTCATATTTCATATGTTTTGAAGAAGTCATTTTATCTTCTCTATTGAAAATCATTGAGTTGCATGAAGTTTATGAATTGGAAAATATTTCCGAATGAAATGCAAATGTTTTCAAAACCCTTTTTCATTTAAATAAATGGAAGAAGTCATGTCATCTTCTCTCTAGGGTTTTGTGGTGAAAAGAATTTAAATTCATGGAGATCACGAATGAAAAATGAAAGTTTGGGAAAGTCCTTTTATTCCCTCTCATTTAACTTTCAAAAGTTTCGAATTTCACTCAATCAATCACACCACAATCAAACAATCAATCAAATCTATCTATTTATTATAGCATTCCAAAATTTAGAATTTTGGGATGTTACAAACCTACCACCCTTAAAATGAATCTCGTCCTCGAGATTTGGAGAGGCTAGAAAGAAATAGGTTAGGTTTGGGGTCTTCTCAAAAATCCATCGATCGTCTCCGGTGTCTCGGGTGCTACCACCCTTAAAAGCATGGTTTCGGTTCCATCAAAACTCATATACTCCATCCTTATTGTTGACAGTGTCGGTCTTCTCAGATCGTAAGGATAATTACTTCTCTGGGCTTTTTTTTGTTGGTGGCATAACTTTTACCGCAATTATTCTATCCTTTCATCTTGGTACGGTTATTCTGAGACTAGGTCTTCTTAGCCGATGGGTCTGGCGCCAATACTAATCAGCAATCGATATCTCATGGTGGTCAACAATTTATGGTTTCTCCTGCAGAAAACGGGTCTGGGTTGAACCTCACCGTATATCCTACGATTGGCAACAGCTGCCGTGTACAAGGGAAAATACTTATACCATTCTAAGGTTCAAACAAGGTTTTGATCGTCGTCTCTGTACTATAGGTAAGTCACTCAGATTTACCATCCCATATAGCAAGGCGAATAATAAGAGTAAGTCGGTATGGTGATCTATCCATCCCTTTTAAATCATTACCTTGTACATGGTTTAGCGAATCTCGCATTCTAACACTCGGTCATCCTCACAAGCATTGCAGAATTTCTCTTGTTGACGAACCAAGTTCGGATAAATCCATTTATTCTGCAAGCCAAACAAACATCTATCGTTCCTTAACAACTCTCAGGTTTTACCTAAACTCCTATAGAATCGTCGGATGATAAAATCGTAACTTCTTCCGGTTTTTCCTTGACAAGAGTGTGCTTGCTTCTTGGCAGGTCACAGGGCACGTGGGTTATGGCCCATCTCATCACTTGTAGTCCTTGAACTTATCCTCGGGCTTCTGATCATTATTCCAACTTCCAACTTCCTAGTATTCTTAAATCCATCCAATTGTACTGTCTTCCTTCCTTCTATTGGCACCAAACTAGGACATGATTACTCAGACTCATCATGGAATTTCCATTGATCCATATTTCCAACATCATACCTCCTTTATATCCAAAAGTAATTCATCTCTTCATCCTCGTGGGATATCCCACATATCGAGATAAAAACTTATACTTATGAAGTCCATACTCCACTTCGTGGAACATCATTATCCTTTCCAGGGTCAAGCGTCCTTACAGGGGAATATTGGCCATCTCTGCATGGCACTTCTTCAACTGGGAAATGTGAAACACATCGTGAACTCCTAACAGTCCTTCGGGTGACTCCAATTTGTTGGCCACTTCTCCCATACGCTCCAAAACTCGGTATGGTCCTAAAAATCTCGGGGCTAACTTTCCCTTAACTCCAAATCATTTAACTCCTCGCAGAGGGGACACACGAAGACATGCTCTGTCTCCAATTTCATAGGCTACCTCCTTGTTTTTTTGAGTCTGCATAACTCTTCTGCCTAGACTGAGCTACCTTCAGTCTATCTCAAATCAACTTAACATTCTCTTCTGACTCCTTGATCACATTTGGTCCAAACAACTGACGGTCTCCAACTTCATCCCACATCAATGGTGTCTGGCTCCTTCTCCCATACAAAGCTTAAAAGGGGCCATCTTCAAACTGACTTGGTAGCTGTTGTTTTATGAGAACTCCACGTAAGGTAGATTATCATCACTACTAGATCCATAATCTAGCGCACATGCTCTCAACATGTCCTCCAGAATCTGATTGACTTTTTCGGTCTATCCATCTGTCTGCGGATGAAAGGTTGTACTGAACTCTAGCCTAGTACCCAAAGTCTGGTGCAGCTGATTCCAAAACTTTGAGGTAAACTGTGTTCCTCTATCTGGTACGATGTTCCTCGGAACTCCATGCAGACATACGATCCTGGTCAAATATATCTTGGCCAACTTCTCACTTGTATAGGTGGTTTTCACTGGGATAAAGTGAGCCACTTTGATCAGGCGAATCAACTAATACCCAGATAGAATCATGTCCAGTTCGGGTTCTGGGAAATCCGGTAATGAGATCCATGTCAAGCTTATCCCACTTCCATTCGGGTATCGGCATAGGCTGTAGTAATCCTGCTGGCTTTTGATGCTCTGCTTTTACTCTCTCTGGCATACATCACCTACGACTACATACTCCGCAATATCCTTCTTCATACCAGTCCACCAGAAACACTCCTGCAAATCCAAATACATCTTTGGTGTTTCCAGGGCGAATCGAGTATGGTGAGTCATGAGCCTCCTGAAGTATTAACTTCCTGATCTCTGTATTATTGGGTACATGTACACTATCCTCAAACCATAAGGTGTCGTCCTCATTCTTATGAAAACCTTTGGCCTTTCCTTTGCTCATCCTCTCCTTTACCTCAGCAATCTCTTTGTCATCCTTCTGAGCTTCACAGATCTTTCCCAGCAATGTAGACTGGACTTCCATTGCTGCAACAAAACCTTTGGGAACAATCTCCAACCGAAGTTCCCTGAGATCCTCGGCTAACTCCTTTGGTAATCCCCCACTTATGAGGGTATTCATCCTGGTGTTCTTTATGGTTGTGTCCTATTTCTCCACAAAGCTTGCATGCACTTTCTCCATATCATTTCCATAACGCTTCAACTTCTGGGACACAAGCCGAGACTTTAGCAGAGTCAACTTAAATTCTTCCCAAGTGGTTACTCTTTGCCATCCATTGATGGTTCGGTACATCCTCCACCAAGTAGTGGCACCTCTTTCAAAGAACGGAAGAGCATGCTGGGCCATATCCTTTCTGACTATAGGGTTATTCTTCATGGGATCCTCCATGTTCTGAATCCATAGGTCCGTCTCCAAATGACTCATCGATCCATAAAATATAAGCTCATCTCCATTCATCCTCTATTGGGTCCATGGGTTTGGGGGGGGGGGGCGATAAGAGAGATAGAGAAGGGATACACACAATACAACCAACAGTTTTGAAAAGGGCATTTTATTTGTGGCTGTCGGAAAAACATCAAACAAATGACAGCTCACAAACGTCGGATCTAACGTAGGTATATAGCAGGGGTTTGGGCTTCTAATGGTCAATAAATCTTCAAGGTCATCAAACTCTTCAAGTCGTGTTCATGTCTCCGATGGCTTCTTCCGATCGTTCTTGTCTTTCTCAAGTCCTTTTTGCCAACTCATCTCTGTTGTCGCAAAGTCTCTCATAATGTCTTTTAATATTTCTAGAGTTGCATTCCAAACTTCTGAGTTTCATCAACCTCGACATGAACCATGATCCTACTGTTCTTCACTTCCTGACGAATCTTTGATGTCTCAAGGTTTGGCTCCTCTAGCTTGGCTACTTTCAGCTTCTGGGTCCTGAGTTCTTCATGAAACGCTTCCTTATCAAATACTGCTTCTTGTAGGTCCATCTTAACTTCTTGATGTAACACTCCAGATCCTGGTGATGCACCAGCTATGGTTAAAACTTCATCATTTGCCGACGGATGCTCCATCAGCCTTCTACCATCCAATCCTTCCATGCATATGCATGCTTAAGTCAGCACAGTGACGATAGCACAAACAAGCGATAACATCATGGATAGCCGTGTTTCTGCTCTTGACATTTCCATGAGCTATCTCTCCATAGTTGGTATCTCCTGCATTGGGATTTTCGTGACAAAACTTTGAGTTCTGATGCTCCATGTTCCGGTCTTTATCCGATACACCTTGATCTCGGGTATTGATAGCTTCCATAATCTGCCAGGTTCCATAAAGGTAGCCTTCCTAGGTGATACCAAATCTGGAAATTCTTCATATTCTCCTAGTCTTCGAAGTCTTTATCCGTCGTAGTTTCCATCATTACAATGCTCGGTAAAATCCTCTTCATTCCGAAGTGGTCTTAGTTGTCCGATATCTTGTACTTCTTGGAGTGGTCTCATCAGCCGACTCTTCGTGGTCAAAAGGGAAAGGGGTATGGTCTCACTAAAAGGGAATATTTGAATAAGCTCAGAAGAGAAGAGAGGTAAAAGATCTTCTGAAAATGAAGTAGTAGAGAAAATCTTTCCTATGGGCTTGCCAGTTTTTAGGGTCACGTCCTACAGTCAACATGTGCTCCGATACCATCTTGTAGCGACCCGACCCGAATGGATCAAGTCTCTGTTCTTAAGTGTCATCCCTGGATCGGTATGCTGACACACACAATACTCGAGGATTTATAACAGAGGTAAACCACATGTATAAAATAACATAAATACTATTACCTCAATCCAAATAGCGGAAGTACCAAGGTTGTGGATTCCCATCAACACCAACGGCAAAGTTGAGTGTAGAAATCATAACCCTAACGTATAACTTACTGTCAGAAGATCCGCAACATGAGACGTTGCAGCCATAAAGGGTCAATTACATTGAATGTACTGGCAAATTCACACCATAGAGCAATGATGAATAATGGCTATCTCTACATGCAGATTTGGCTGGTGGAGGCTCTATGGTTACAATGTTTTTGCGGAAAGCCAATTTTTCCCTACTGCAAAGGAATAAATTTATTTAACTATCATGGTGGTGGTTAAACATTGAGAATGGTTGACAACATTCTCAATCCCAATTAAAAATATCATCATTAACCCAACAAAATTATTTAAAGTAACATGATGAGATTCACACGAAAATCCAAGTAATAGATACTCAAGATGTCCATAACCGGGGACACGACTAATCATGATTAGTTTATACACTCTGCAGAGGTTGCGCACTTTTCCCCACATGACTCGATCTCCTCCGTTGGTTTTCTCACACTACATGGTGTTTGAGAAACGAATGACCGAGACATAGTCTTTCAAAAGCGCTAGCACCTTACGATGGGTAGACCGGTACACCTACTTTCCCCTACATCTTCTAGTCTACCACTGTAAGAGTTCGCACGACTTAATAAACTATGCTAGAGCCCATAATAGCATGTGGCTGCACACGGAAGTTTCTAGCATGAATAATCTTATGATCCCTTTGAGCACAGGTGGCGGTGCATAAAAAAACAGGCAATCCTGGTCTACCCAGGTGCCTAGACAGGCAATCCTGGAATACCCAGGTGCCTCAATCCACCCAGATGTGTGTTTAAGTTGCCACCTTAAGTAAACCATTAACTAATAATCTCACAACTGTCATGGATACTCTCAAAACCCAATCCACATCTACGAGCATAGCATAGCAATATAAGCAACGTAATAGTTACTCCCAAGGTTGGAATGCAGGGCAATAGGTTCCTACCTCATCAACTACTTCCCGATACCCACATGTTATCAATCCTACTCATGCAATGTTTGAGGGTTGAAACTAATGCATAAAAACTGGGTATGAAAAGGGATATGATCAAAGTGTGAACTTGCCTGCAATGTTGATGAAGATGATCCGCACTCAAAACTCTTGATAGGTCTACTCGTCACACTCCGGTCAATCTATCGTAAGCAATCAATAGTAACCACACATAAGCAATCACTCAAAAGATCGAAAGAGCGAAGAAGGCGATGCGGAAAACACCAAACCAAACAAATAACTCTTGCAACATAAAACAATTTCTAACAGTACCAAAATTATGTGAATTTGGCCTTATCAGAAAGTTTAGGTCAAGAGCTTGATTTGCAAAAGAATCAACTCAAGCGGAGTTATAAAACTCAAGTTACGATCAAACGAAGTTCAAATTCAAATCTGGTCTAATTCAAATTTTAAACTTTCAAAAACATGTTTGAGTTGGATTACTGGATAGAGGAGATCGTAACGAAGAAGTGGGCGTTGGTTTTGTTGGATTTGGACTAATGAGTAAAAAGTAATGATCGTTTGAAAAACAAGGACTATTATGTAAATAAACTAATCACAAACGGGTCCCTGGCCGAAAATAACAGAAAAAGAAAATAACTAAGAAGCGATTGTTCGCTAAGAAATTCTAACAAATGAACCGTTCTCTGGATTAAAAAAAACGGACGGATCTAATCCGTTGGATCTGAATCCAACGGACGAGAGGCGAAGAGTCTACTTGGCGGTGGCGGCGTCATGGCCTTCTTGCATGACGGGAGGCAGCTCGGTGGGTCTCCGTGGTGGCGAGGGCGTCGGGAGGAGAGGAACAGGGCCGGGCCTCGGGTTTAAAAAGGAGGCGAGGGTGGCGTGGGCAAGGGCTAGGCGGCGGGAGAGTCCGGTGGCACGGACGCCGAGACGTCGGCGCAGGCGGGGCGTGACTCTCATGGAGAGTGGCGGACTCGGAGAGAGAGAGAGAGAGAGAGAGAGAGAGAGAGAGAGAGAGAGAGAGAGAGAGAGAGAGAGAGAGAGAGAGAGAGAGAGAGAGAGAGAGAGAGAGAGAGGCCGGGCTTGGCCCGCAATTGCTCAAGAGTTTTTTAAAACAAATTTTCAGAGAACTAAAATAATAAAAACAAAATAACTAAAACTTTTATGTAGGCATATAATATATCAAAATTTTCAGAAAAAGATTTCCTACAAGATGAACATTATTCTAGCTTCAAATAAAATCTACAAAAATTCAAATAATTCAAACAGTGCTACTGCTCTATTAAAATCCACTAAAAATCATTAAAAAACCAAATGATTTCAAATTTATTTCTCTCCATTTTTCTATTATAGGGAATCATTTTACCCTAATTTCCATATATTTTACTTTATGAGCAAAATAATTTGAATAAAATCCAGATAACTCCAAACTGAAAATGATTTCCAAAAGGACTTTAAATTTGATCCTTTTAAACTCCCAACTCATATTTCATATGTTTCGAAGAAGTCATTTTATCTTCTCTCTTGAAAATCAGTGAGTTGCATGAAGTTTATGAATTGGAAAATATTTCCGAATGAAATTCAAATGTTTTCAAAACCCTTTTTCATTTAAATAAATGGAAGAAGTCATGTCATCTTCTCTCTAGGGTTTTGTGGTGAAAAGAATTTAAATTCACGGAGATCACGAATGAAAAATGAAAGTTTGGGAAAGTCCTTTTATTTCCTCTCATTTAACTTTCAAAAGTTTCGAATTTCACTCAATCAATCACACAACAATCAAACAATTAATCAAATCTATCTATTTATTATAACATTCCAAAATTTAGAATTTTGGGATGTTACATTGGTCATGTCTGAACCATAGTCTCACCTCTTGATCGGTGCAATGCCACAATATCACTTGGGGGCTTGGTCGCGTCCGAACCATAGCAACGCCATTTGGTAGGCGAAAAGCCACAACATCACTTGGGGACTTGGTCATGTCTGAACCATAGTCACGCCTCTTGATCGGCCTAGTGCCACAGCATCACTTGGGGGCTTTGGTTGAACCCGTACCATCGCTACACCTCTTGATCGGCGTAATGCCAACGCATCATTTGGGGACCTGGCTGACTCGAACCATAGCTACGCCTTTTGGGGGCTTGGTCGTGTCCGACCATGGTAATGCCTCTTGATCGGCTTAAAGCCTCATTTGCAAATGATTTTATCTTTGCCTTTGCTTGAATTCTATTCTTTTTTGCTAAAGACCTTTTACTTCTGCTGCATTTTTAAACCGACATTGTTAATCCGGTTCGACTGTCAACTACAAATTGGCGGAACACGGTCAAATCTTAATCCAGAGACTATCTCCCCGGTTTGATTTTGTGTTACCATCTTATTATGGAGTAAACCGGTGTTCATTAACCCGGCTTGATTTTCAATTACATGTTGTCAGTAGATGATCAAATCATAATCCGGAGACTATCAACCCAGTCTGGTTTGACTACGAGTCGTGAGTATTATATATGGTTAAACCGGTGTTTATCACAACCCGGTACGGTTTTATCATAAACCGGCACAGTATGAAAGGAGTTATCATTACTCAAGATTGGGGTTATCACCCTTACTACAAAAAGTTGGTAAACCAATGATGTGATTCAATGTCACAGGTATGATATATTTCATATTTGATTATTCTTAAGTGCAGCCTTGGTTATAAAACTGGGTTATATGTTGGGCCTTATGACCCGTCCGGCGGTAAACCGCCAGGACACTTTAAACTTGTTGTATGCAGAAACAGGTTGAATACATCATGATGATAAATTATCTGGTGTTTATTAAACCGGCCTGGCTTTAAGACGATAAGTCGGCAGTATATGATGAAAAATTATCCGGTGTTTGTTAACCCGGCCTGGCTTTGGACTATAAGTCGCCAGTACATATTTGGATTGCGCCATTGGAATCATGCGCTTATAAATCATTGGGTTATATTATTCAAATAGCCAAACTTGGCTGAATTTTCATTATGATATTGAATGAATAAGGTTTTTCATACCAGATTATATTATCTTGAATAGCAAACATGGCTAGATTTTTATTATGGTTATTAATAACCGGTATTATTGAGGTTTTCAAAGTCGCTTTAGTGCAATGGCTATTATTTTATCAAAGGATATGGTTTATTCTACAATGGAAGGAATAGTCCCAAGTCGCTGCAGGTTTACGACCCGGCACTTGGGGGCTACATTATTCAAATTGAGATTACATCAAATATGCAAGTCTCATGTCACTACAAGCATGCACCATGACCCTTGGGGGCTAATGCAATGTCATTGTTTGCTCACCTTATTGAAGACCAGACTCATCACATCGTAATGACCCGGCCCTTGGGGGCTACACTGGTTGAAGTTTTTATGAGTATAAGACAATTACAAGTCCCAGGTTGCTGCAAGCAGGACAACCCGACACTTGGGGGCTACATAATATGGAGTATTCAGTTTTTACTAAGTGACTGGAATGAACAACATGGATCTCTTCTTAAGTGGCAGTATTTATATTGAAGCAAGTCTTAAGCCATCACTTTGTTCTACTCAAGACTTGGGGGCTACAGGTATTATATTATTATCGAAGAACTATTTTCAAATTCTCTGTTTTGAGCAAACCGGACTAACCCGGCGTCACCAATCATTACGACCCTGTGTCTGCAACCCGACGTCATCAATAATCATGAACCGGCGTTGGCAACAATCATGACCCGAAATTATCAGTTTTTATAACCCGACAAAGGTAGTAATCATAAACCGGCAAGTTTTACATCTTCAAGCCGGCTGGATATCAGTTGAATATTTCAGAGATTAATATTTTTGTCAAGTCAGAGCATTGAAGGCCAATTCAAATGGATTCTTTATTTACAAAATATCTTCTGCAAGCAAATCGATTATGAAACTCGACTATTGACTCAGATTTTTTAGGAGGAAGAAATGACAAGGATTTAAGGAAGATCAAGTGCCGGTTTACAAGAATATTTAAACCGGAGCACAACCCGACAAATTTTTTCTTGTGTTTATGTTGCAGATCAGTTTAACATGGATGAATCCAAATTAAACTGGTGGCTAATGTCAGGGATATACCCAGCGGTATAAACCGCCGGATGTATGACCCGGCTAGAGTTTGGCGATTCACCGGCGACCCACTTGGACCTGGCGGTTTAAGATTCATTGGTAATCCGGCAGGTGGGTCAGAGGAGCGACAAGACCCGGTGGCCCAACGGGCGGTTTATGGAAGGCCGGATCACGCTATGGTGGGCCGGTTTATGAGGAAAGCGTAAGGACTATTCTCCTACAAAGGAAGCAAGACTAGGACTCCACTTGTAATAGAGTAATCCTAATCCTACTAGGACTAGTCATGTACCCGCCCCTTCAACATATATAAGGAGGGGCAGGGCTCCCCAAAGAGGGAGAAGCGAGAAGCAAGAAACAATCTCTAGGACTAGATACAACTAGAGGAGATCCGGTTTACGGCGACTCCCTCATGATGATAATGAGATCTAGCCTCAAACAGCATGTAGGGCTATTACCGGATGACGTTTCCCGGGGCCCGAAGCTGTCTAAATCTTTTCTTGCGTGTTGCGTCTCTCGATTCCGCTCAACCCCTCTCAAGCTACCACATAGATGCGTTGGCCTCACGACTAAGTCCTCACACTAAGGACATCTGTCGTGACAATTCCACGACAAGTACCAATTGCACAAACTCGGTGAGACCGATTTTGGTAATGGACATACACAGGGAGATTACAATCCCATCTCGGTGAGACCGATTTGCCTAGGGTTTGTGGCAGTGGCTATGACATCTGAACTCGGTGGCACCGGATAGAAAGAATCGGTGGGGCCGAGTTTGACTTTAGGTTTAGATCATATGTGTGGAAGTGGGAAAGTAGTTGAGGGTTTTGGAGCATATCACTAAGCACTGTGGAGCAAGAAACTCATTAAGCAACACCTCATCCCTTCTTGATAGTATTGGCTTTTTCTATAGACTCAATGTGATCTTGGATCACTAAAATATAAAATGAAGAGTCTTGAGCTTGAAGCTTGAGCCAATCCTTTGTCCTTAGCATCTTGAAGGAGTTCCCACATCCTTTAGTCCATGCCACTCCATTGTTGAACTTATCTGAAACATACTAAATAAAAGTGTTAGTCCAACAAGAGATATGTTGACATTAATTACCAAAACCACCTAGGGAGCACTTGTTCTTTCAATCTCCCCCTTTTTGGTAATTGATGACAACATACATCAAAGCTTTAGATAAAGATATAAAGAATAGCAAGTAAAGCTTTGGAAAGACATGTAACAAGCATAGGACCCCCCTACATGTATGCAATCATGTGAATATGGAATATAGAAGCATGTGAGAGCATAACCATGATAGAGTAGGCAATGTGTTACATGTATCTTGGCCATATGCATCAGAGCAAAGAATATTAAAGAAAATTCCTTCATGCTCATGAGTCCTTCTTGCAAACAGTATGGACATCAGCAAGAATTCCTCATACACATGCTTGTGATGCATATACTTACCTTGTAGTCTTGAGTTGGCTTAGGATGGAATGAACCTGCGTAAACAAGGTTAGATAACACAGTTACATCTACAAGCCAGAGCAAACAGAAGAAACCACAAGAATATCAAGACTGGGATGACATGTAGAGAGTGAGTACTAAGTACCACATTGGATTAGACATGTCCCCAAGGGTAAAGATATGCAATGAATTTAAATTATTTCTTTCCCTTAGATGTCTTGCTCCCCCTGAATCTAGCATGGGATATTGGGAGAAGATAGGGAACAGAAAATCAGAGCTGAAAGATATAAATGAACAGAGCTAATGCAAATAAGCACATATGAACATGTCTTTCCCTTCAAGAAGACATGTGGCATCTCTCCTCTTGAACACCAAGCATCTGGTATCCTTGAGAAATACTTTCTACTTGAGTATTCTCCCCCCTGGAGATCTCTTTCTCTACCTGTGGAAGTAATACTCTCTCCCTTTTGGAAGTGATAAGCTTTGATGTGATCTCTCTCTCCCCCTTTGACATCAATTACCAAGAAGGGGTTGATCCTTGAGTCACAGTACAAAGCATTTATATAAATGTGATGCTTGTAGAGGACAAGATTCATTGAGTGGAGCTAGATCAGAAGAAACACAGAATAAGTGGCAAAATGTTTTTCCTGTTGTGAAATCGGTGGCACCGAGTGGTATGCTTCGGTTGTACCGAAAGGATTCGGTTGGACCGAAAACAACAAATCGGTGAAACCGAGTTCATCGCAGAGAAAACACTTGTCACCTCAGCTCACTAGACTAGTAAGATCTCACAAAGATTTGCAAGGAATTTACTGAATGATATGCCATGAATTGGATGCAGGAAATGCAGAGCAAACAGAAAAGAAAAGAAAGAAATCTAGATGAAGTTTTTTTAAAGGGGAAACAAATATGCATGAGACAAATGCAAAAGCATAGAAAATAACACGAGAGAACTTCATCTAGAGATGGTCTGCGACAAAGTCACCTATGTTAGAGTATATTGACTTAGGAGTCAAGTGAGATCACTTGATCATAGGTCATACTCATCGTTTAAGCTCAAAATGGGGTTACCATTTTTCGTTTAAGCATCTTGATGTATTCACATCTTGTCGAGTTGCTTTAGCTCATGACTCGGAGTAAAGCTTCTCTAAGATGGAATAACATACCTTGGTTGGTGGTGTTGATCATGTAGTTGAACTCGTGTGGGTTGCTCAAGGTTGATGTAGCTCATCAAGAGTTGGGAGCACCACTTGGAATTTGAGTCCATCTACCTACATGGGTTAGTTCTTGCAAGGAAGAGCACTTGTGTATCCAAAAATGACAATCATGAAGCTCAACATAGAATTTGTCAAAGGATATGTTTGAATGGTTCCATGCTTCCTTGTCTTCAACCACCATTGTGTAGAGACTTGGTGATGTAGAGATTGCTCAAGATGTGAGTAGATTACAATCTCATGGAATTTGATTCAACCAAGTACCTACATGGGTTATATAACATGCAAGATGCAAATATATCAAAGACATAAGATTTTCATCATAAGAGAAATATCAAGGATTAGTCATAAGCTCATGTCTTGCATGTATCCAATGGAGTTTCTACTCCAAGTTTGAAGCATCAATGATGTTCAATTCTCCTCTCAACCTGCAAAACACTTTCTCATAAAGAGGTTTAGTGAATATATCCGCTAATTGCTTTTCGATGCGAACATGCTTAAGATTAATGTCACCCTTAGCAACATGATCTCGAATGAAATGATGACGAACTTCAATATGCTTAGTTCGAGAATGTTGTACGGGATTATGACCAATTTTGGTAGCACTTTCATTGTCACAAAGCAATGGAACATGTTTCACATATATACCATAATCTTTAAGAGTTTGGGTCATCCAAAGTAATTGAGCACAACATGAACCAGCGGCAATGTACTCCACTTTGGCGGTAGATAAGGATACCGAGTTTTGTTTCTTGGAGGACCAAGACACAAGAGATCTACCAAGAAATTGACAAGTACCCGAAGTGGACTTTCTATCAACCTTGTCTCCGGCATAGTCCGAGTCGGAGTAGCCAACAATATCAAAAGAGGCCCTCTTAGGATACCAAATGCCAAAATTTGGTGTATGAATTAAGTATCTCACTATCCTTTTTACGGCCTTAAGATGACATTCTTTAGGAGCAGCTTGATATCTTGCACACATGCACACACTTAGCATAATATCAGGACGTGATGCACATAGGTATAACAATGAACCAATCATAGAGCGATAAACCTTTTGATCAACCGGTTCACCATCTTTGGTCAAATCAAGATGTCCACTAGTAGGCATGGGTGTAGACATACCTTTGCACTCTTACATATTGAACTTCTTGAATAAGTCCTTAGTGTACTTCGGTTGAGAAACAAAAGTACCTTCCATAGTTTGCTTGATTTGCAATCCAAGAAAGAATTTGAGTTCACTCATCATTGACATCTCAAACTTCTCCGACATTAGCTTTCCAAACTTCTCACTAAAATGAGGGTTAGTGGGTCCAAATATGATATCATCAACATAAATTTGGCATACAAATAATTCTCCATTATCCCTTTTAGTAAAAAGTGTGGAATCAATTTTCCCAATTTCAAATCCCTTTTCAAGAAGAAACTTGGTCAAGCATTTATACCAAGCTCTAGGAGCTTGTTTAAGACCATAAAGAGCTTTGTGAAGTTTGTAAACATGATTGGGTTTCTTAGGATTGATAAAGCCGGGAGGTTGTTTAACATAAACTTTCTCCTCCATTTCACCATTTAGAAAAGCACTTTTAGTGTCCATTTGGTATAAGGTGATATCATGGTGATTAGCATAGGAAAGTAAGATGTGAATAGATTCAAGTCTAGCAACGGGAGGATAAGTCTCACCATAGTCCATACCTTCGACTTGTGTGTAGCCTTGGGCGATGAGACGTGCTTTGTTGCGAACTACTTGTCCATCTTCATCTTGCTTGTTGCGAAACACCCATTTGGTACCGATGATGTTGTGGTTATTGTCGGGCTTTTCAACCAATGTCCAAACTTGGTTTCTCTCAAAGTTGTGTAGCTCTTCATGCATAGCATTTATCCAATCTGGATCTTCCAATGCTTCTTCGACCTTCATAGGTTCAATGCTAGAGATGAAAGAATAGTTTTCACAAAAGTTAGCTAAACGAGTTTTAGAGCGAGTGATTCTCCCGGTTTGAATATCATTGTAGATTTGATCTACGGGATGGTCTTTAGCAATTCTTGCTCGAACTCGTGAAATCTTTTGCTTGGGTCTTGGTTGAACATCTTCTTCATCTTGTTCTTCTTCTTCTTCTTCTTGATCTTCTTCATTATTGGCGTTGTCGTTTTCTTTTCGTGGTGGAGAAGGAGGTTGTTGACGTTCTTGATGTACCTCCTCGTTTTGTAGCGACCCGACCTCAGATGGTCAAGTCTATGTGCTTCTGTGTCATCCCTGGATCGGTAATGCTAACACACACAGTACTCGAAGGATTTATAACAGAGTAGCAATCACACACTTGTTACATCGAATGTCTCAAAAGAGAACTTATTAATATAATATGGCTTAAGGCCATCTAATGCGATAACAGCGGAAGGCTTGGAAGACAAAGTGAGTCCATCAACTCCAACGGCATAAGCTGAGCTGCACGGCAACGACCCACCGATCCTTACTCCTCGTCGAAAAGTCGCAACATAATACGTTGCAGCCCGAAACGGGTCAGCACATGGAATATCTTGGCAATGTAACACAATAAAGCAACAACGGAATAATGATAACACTACATGCATGTTTGGTGGTGGACAGCTCTATGGTTACTGATTTTTTTGAAAAAGCCAATTTTCCCTACATCAAAGGAATAAATTTTAATTTAACTATCATGGTGGTTGAAACATCATTGAGAAGGTATAACCCCAACTCAATCCCAATTAGAGTAATTAACAACCCAACAGTATTAATTTAAAGTGATGAGATACATGTGAATACTCAAGTACTAGATACTCATAATTGTCCATAACCGGGGACACGACTAACCATGATTAGATTGTACACTCTGCAGAGGTTTGCGCACTTTTCCCCACAAGACTCGATCACCTCCGTTGGTTTCTCGCACTACATGGTGTTTGAGAAACGGATGACCGAGACACAATCTTTCGGAAACATTAACTCTCTACTCCGGATAGATCATACCAAACCTATAAAACCCACTACCTGCTGATCTACCTCTTCGAGAGCTTCACATAACTTACTCAACTATGCTAGAGCCCATAATAGCTTGTGGCTGCACACGGAAGTTTCTAGCATGAATAGTCTCGCCCTTTGAGCACAGGTGGCGGTTCATAGGAAGATCACACGGGTACCCCGGGATTTCCAAAAATAAAACAGACAACACTGGGTTCCCCACGTGCCTCAATCCACCCAGATGTGTATTTAAGTTGCCAACTTAAAGTAAACCATTAATTAACAATCTCACATCTGTCGTGAATATCTCTCAACCCAAACCACGTCTACGAGCATAGCATAGCAATATAAGCAACACGTAGAAGTTACTCCCAAGGGTTTGAGAGTAACAGGGCAATAGGTTCCTACCTCATCATCTACTTCCCAACCCACAATTTAATGAAATCCTAATCATGCAATGTTTGAGGATTGAGCTAATGCAGAAAAACTGGGTATGAAAAGGTATGATCAAGTGTTACTTGCCTTGCTGACGATCCGTGAATCCTAGAGACTCGTAGTAACACGCTTCGCACTCCGGGAATTCTATCGCAAGCAAACAATACATACATAAGCAACAAGCAAAGATGCACAAACGAAACTTCAACTGAAAGAGGTTGACCGGAGAGTTCAACTTAAGAACTCCGGTTTGCGAAAAGAATCAAACCAAACGAAACATCGAAACTCAAACGGCGAGAGAAACAAGATCCGTTTACTAATCTGAACTAGAGTAAAATTTTATAGAGGCAAAATCTGATTTAAGTTGGCTATTCGGAAAGAGGGTTTCGAGATGAAACTCCAGGCGCTTGAATCGCCTGATTCCGATAAACGAGCGAAAAGTTATACTAATTTGAACATCGGTTCAGAAATCGCGATCGGAATAATCGCGGAATAAAACCGATAAAAGAAAACAACGAACGGCTAAACGAACGAACGTTCGTTAGCAGAAACTAAACGACGAACGGTTCGTAAAAACGAACGAACGGGTGAACGTTCTCAAAATAAATAAACCGCAAAATAAAACCGATCTAATATAAAAAAACGGGCTAGGGTTTTTTCTAAAAAAACCGAAGGGTTATTTTTAAAAAAACCGGCGTCGAGGGGCTACCTCCGGCGAGGGGCGGCGGGGGCGGCTAGGGGCGGCGGCTCGGCGAGGCGGCGACGGCGGAGGAGGCGGCGGCGACGGCCAAGGGCGGCGGCGGCGGGCGGCGGTGGTGGTGGTGGTGGGTTAGGGAGAGGGGCGGTATTGTCATGCCCAATATGCGACCCTATCCAAAAGGAACTCGAAGGTCCCACCAAGGATAGACCCGCATATTGAAACGCTTTTGCAAGGTGGATATCATTACATCAACATTACATAACAGATGGGAATACATACATAAGGTACAAATGCCACAAGAATACATCAACATCATATACAAGATCAACATCCGACTACGGATGAAACATAAACAGAAACTCAAACGACATCCACCCTGCTAGCCCAGGCTGCCGACCTGGAACCTATCCCCTGATCGAAGAAGCAGAAGAAGAACTCCAAAACAAGTAAACATCACTCTCGCGTCATGATCATTGCATAACCTGTACCTGCAACTGTTGTTGTAGTAATCTGTGAGCCACGAGGACTCAGCAATCCCATTACCATGGGTATCAAGACTAGCAAAGCTTAAAGGGAAAGGAAGGGGTAAAGTGGTGAGGTTGCGGCAGCGACTAAGCATATATGGCGGCTAACATACGCAAATGAGAGCGAGAAGAGAAACAAAGGAACGGTCGTCAACTAGTAATGATCAAGAAGTGATCCTGAACTCCTACTTACGTCAGACATAACCCAGAAACCGTGTTCTCCTCTCGATCAACCCCGAAAAGAGACACTCACGGTTACGCACATGGTTGGTGTATTTTAGAAGAGTTTATTTCAAGTTTACTACAACCGGATATTAAAAAATTCCCATCTGCCACATAACCGCGGGCACGGCTTTCGAAAGTTCAAACCCTGCAGGGGTGTCCCAACTTAGCCCATGATAAGCTCTCGCGATCAACGAAGGTTTTTCCTTCTCTGCGGGAAGACCTGATCAGTCTCGGAATCCTGGCTACAAGACATTTCGACAGCAATAAAACAAGACCAGCAAGACTGCCCGATGCGCCGACAATCCCGATAGGAGCTGCACATATCTCGTTCTCAGGGCAGCACCGGATGAGACAGGCTACGAGTAAAACCAAGCCTCGAGTTTCCCCGTGGTGGCCCCGCAGGCGGCTCGGTTCGAACCAGCACTTAGAGAAGCACTGGCCCCGAGGGGGCTAAATAAAGATGACCCTCGAGAGAGCGACTCCCAAGGGAAAAGTAGGTGGTGGTGAGGCAAATGGTAAAACCAAGGTTGGGCCTTGCTGGAAGAGTCTTATTCAAAGCGAACTGTCAAGGGGGTCCCATAAATCACCCAACCGCGTTAGGGACGCAAAATCCAGGAACATAATACCGATATGACAGAAACTAGGGCGGCAAGAGTGGAACAAAACACCAGGCATAAGGCCGAGCCTTCCACCCTTTACCAAGTATATAGATGCATTAATAATATAAGAGATATTGTGATATCCCAACCAAAGTCCTGTCCACCATGGAGCAATCTTCATCTTCACCTGCAACTAGCAACGCTATAAGAGGGGCTGAGCAAAGTGGTAACATAGCCAAACAACGGTTTGCATAGGAATGGTGTCAAAGGTTAGAGGCTGACATGGCAATTTGGGATGGCTTGATAAACAGGTAATAGGTAGCGCAGCATAGTGATAGAACGAAGAAACTAGCATAGCAATGATAGTAATGAGATCCAAGGTAGCGGTCATCTTGCCTGAAATCCCGCTAAGAAGAAGAACGAGTCCATGAAGAAGATGAAGCCACGAAGATGAACCAAGCATAGACGAACGAATCCTCACGATCGCAACGAAACGGGAACTATCGAGAAGAAGCACACAACATGGTAAACACACCACACAAGAACAAGGCATGATGCACAACAAGCATGATGCATGACAAATCTAGATGACGCTACTCATGGCAAGAGATGATGCAAACAAGAACAACACATCAATGCAAGTTTAAATGAGGCTGGGGACAACATAGAACAATTCCGGTAAGCCCTCATATGCAAATTTCGAAATTGTTCCAGATCTGATTAAACCTTAAGTTCAAGTTGTTAAACAGCAATTTAATATGCACCAAGATGATCTACACGAAATTCTAGTCAAGTTACATATAAAGTTCATTAGATTTGGAGCTACGGCCTAGAAGATATGAGCAAAACAAGATAAACATGGCATTGATGCAAAATGCATACAAACATCAAGCAAACACATCAAAACATGGATGCAACATGATAATATGATGCTACATGCAATTCTAAGGAAGTTTCATATAGAGCACACTCAAAACGGAGCAACGGATCAACACATACACCCTATACAAGTCATGACAAGCATCAAAACAACATGCTACAGAATCCCAACGTGAAAACAAAAGGCATGGGCATGATGTACAGGTAAAGCATAACAAAACATGAACACTGAGCTATCTCCAGAAATCACTAGAACATGCTCAAACACACATGGCAAGATTGCAAATAATAACAGTTTCAGACTTTGCAGAAATAACATCAGGATGCAATGTTTAGAGCTATCAAACAACATGTTACAGGAACTTATCATAGAAAACAAAGGCATGGCATGATACTACTAAATGCATAGAACAAGAGTCCCTTACTGACCATGAGCCAAAAAGGATCAGAAAATATGATAGCACCCATGTAAACATGGCAAGTTATATTACAGATTCATACATGGCAGGAACAACAATAAGTAGGCATGTTGGTGAGCTTGAATCACTCACCACAGAGCAATACATGACATGGCAAGGCAACCAACAGTGATAATACATGTTTATTAAGCTAAGCATGGCAAGAGCAAGTTCATAGGGTGCATGGATCACTAACAACAATCATGGCAACATTGAACTTAATGTTAACAGGCTGACAGCAACATTATTTAGCAACTTGAGAGCAAGATTACAGCAAGTTACAGCAGACTATAATTGCAACAAGGGGCATGGATGGATAGAGCAAGACATGTATAACAAAGAATCCTTAGTGAACATCTCCAGATTATGCATAGAATGACTTGTAGAAGCAGGTTAACAGAGCATCATGATATAGCAGATTCAGACATGCAAAACAGCAACAGCAAGTACCCTACTTAACAAGCTTGATGCACTCACTACAGGAATCACAAAAATACAAGGATGGCACCACTGTAAAGATGGCATGGCATAGATCAAAACACATGTAGACATCAACCTCATAGGATGCACACATCAAATGCAACAAAAATGACAAATCATCAAGTTATAACAGTTCTAGCAGAAAACATCATATAGCACTCTTGCAAGGATTATTCAGGCATCAAGATGAACTCAAATGAACATGATGCAATGGAATTAAATGATTTACTCGTTGAGCCGAACAATTTGACATATTACACACACGAAACGGAGCTACGGATGCAGAGATACAACAGGTCAAACATGGCATGAAAATTATTGCAGAATCGGGGACTTAGACGAATTTTGGAGGGGGGAAAAGTCAACCTCAAACGGATCTCGCCGGAGAGCTCGCCGGAGAAGAGGAGGGAGATGGGGCCGGCGAGGTCTTGCAGGGGCGGGACGAGGCGGATCCGGGGCGGCGAAGGCGAGGGAGCCTCGGGGCGGGCGGCACGGCCGGACGGCGGAGGGAGGCACCGCGCGGCGGCGGAGGATCTGGCGGAGGTCGCCGGCAAGGGGCCGGCCGAGGCGGAGCTGGCTGGGCGCTGGGGCGCGTGCGAGCTTCGGGCGCGGGCCGGTAGGCAGACGGCGGCGGGGGGCGGGCTCGTGGGCTCGATCCGGCCATCATGGCCGCGGGCGGCGGAGGACGGCGACGTGCCACGTGGCAGGCGCGGGTTGGCTGCGGGGGCGAGGGGCGGACATGTCCGGGCGGATCCGGACGTGTCCGGCGGCGGAGAGGAGAGGGGCTAGGGTTTCGGGGGAAAACATCCGCGAAAAATGAAGAGGGAGGACGTTTTTATAGCTAGAGGGAGCTAGGAGAGTCCAAATGAGGCACGGTTTTCGGCCACGCGATCGTGATCGAACGACCGAGAGCATAGAGGGGGTTAGGATGGGTTTTGGGCCAGTTTGGAGGGGTGTTGGGCTGCAAAGAGAAGGGGGGTTTACGGTTACCCGGTTAACCGTTGGAGTACCAAACGACCTCCAAATGGCACGAAACTTAACAGGCGGTCTACCGGTGCTATACCAAGGCCGCTTGGCAAACCTCGGGCCATTCCGAGAAAGTTTAACACCCGCACACGAAAAGAGGCAAAAGGGGACGCCGGGTGACATAGGAGTGCCGGATTGCAAAACGGACAACGGGGAAAATGCTCGGATGCATGAGACGAACACGTATGCAAATGCGATGCACATGATGACATGACAAAATGCAACACACAAGCAAATGACATGGCAACGACGGCGAATAACTGGCAGACACCTGGCGCATCAAATCCGGGGCGTTACAGGTATATAAAGGGGGGAGAGGTGGCTTGGAGGAGGGGGCAAGGCGGCGGGGAGAGGAGTCCGGCTCGGACTCAGGTCCAAGGGCGGGGGCGGCTGGCTGGGCTGCTTTGGTGGGCCGTTAGCCCGATCGGTATGAGTTTTTTTTTAAATGTTCATGAAACTTGTAAAACCCTAGGAAAATAAATAAAATCTAAAATGCCAAAACAAGTTTTCTTTGCCTAAATAAAATATTTAGAACAAGATGAACTTTTCTTGGCCCCTAAAATGCAATTTTAAATATATGCAAATTTTCTCTAGGCAAATAAAATTCCAAATAAATAAAATAAAATTCCAAATAAAGATTTTAATATTTTTCCTCCAGTATTTCAATTATTTTTGGAGAAGTCATATTATCTCCTCTCATTTATTATTAAACTTGAAATATTTTTCCGGAGAGAAAAATAATAAAATTCAAAATCCTCGTCTTCATTATTTGATGAAAATCAAATATGAAAATCGGAAAATCCCCAACTCTCTCCAAGGGTCCTTGAGTTGCTTAGGATTTCGAGGATGGCAAATGAGAATGCAATAAAATATGACATGCATGGATGACCTGTGTATAACATGCCAAATTGAAAATTTGGGATGTTACAAACCTACCCCCCTTAAGATGAATCTCGCCCTCGAGATTCGGGTTGGCTAGAGAATAGGTGCGGATGGTCCTTGCGAATATCATCTTCTCGCTCCCAGGTGGCTTCCTCCTTGGTATGGTGGTTCCACTGAACTTTACAAAACTTGATAACTTTGCTGCGAGTGACTCGGCTGTCAAATCCAAAATCTTCTTGGCTTCTCCTCATAAGTCAAATTACTATCCAATCAGACGCCTCTAGGGACACTGTATCCTTTAACGGTATGTCGGCCATCTCAGCGTGGCGCTTCTTTAGCTGTGATGCGTGAAACACATCGTGAACTCCTGACAATCCTTCGGGTAACTCCAGCTTGTAGGCAACTTCTCCCATTCGTTCCAAAACACGATATGGTCCTACGAATCTTGGGGCTAACTTTCCCTTTACTCCAAAACGTTTCACTCCCCTCAGGGGTGATACTCGCAGATAGGCTCTGTCTCCAATTTCATAGGTTACTTCCTTGCATTTTGAATCTGCGTAACTCTTCTGTCTAGACTGTGCAATCTTTAGTCTGTCTCTGATCAGTTTAACCTTCTCCTCTGAGTCTTTGATCAAATCTGGTCCAAACAACTGACGGTCTCCGACCTCATCCCACATCAAGGGTGTTCTACATCTGCATCCATACAGAGCTTCGAACGGTGCCATCTTCAAACTGTCCTGGTAGCCGTTGTTATATGAGAATTCTGCGTATGGCAAATTGTCATCCCAACTAGATCCATAATCCAGCGCACAGGCTCTTAACATATCCTCCAGAATCTGGTTGACTCTCTCTGTCTGTCCATCCGTCTGTGGGTGGAACGCGGTACTAAACTCCAATCTGGTACCCAAAGTTTGGTGTAGCTGATGCCTAAACTTTGAAGTAAACTGTGTTCCTCTATCTGATACGATGCTCCTTGGAACTCCGTGCAAACATACGATCCTGGCCATATATATTTTGGCCAACTTGGCACTTGTATAAGTTGTTTTCACTGGGATGAAGTGAGCTAACTTTGGTCAAACGATCCACAACTACCCATATTGAATCATATCCTGCTTTGGTTCTGGGTAATCCAGTGATAAAATCCATGCCAAGTTTGTCCCACTTCCATTCGGGTATTGGCATAGGCTGTAACAGATCCTGCTGGCTTTTGGTGCTCGCCTTCACTCTCGACATACATCGCAAATGGCTACGTACTCGCAATATCCTTCTTCATACCAGTCCACCGTAAACGTTCCTTCAAGTCCAAATACATCTTGGTGTTTCGGGGTGAATCGAGTATGGGGAGTCATGGGCCTCTTGAAGTATTAACTTCCCGATTTCGAATTGTTGGGCACATAAACCGTCCTCAAACCACAAGGTATCGTGCTCATCCTCGCGAAAACCTTTGGCTTTTCCTTTGCCCATCTTCTCTTTTATCTCAGCAATCTCTTTATCCTCCTTCTGAGCTTCTCGAATCTTGTCTAACAACGTCGACTGAACCTCCATTGTTGCAAGAAAACCTCTTGGAACAATCTCCAACCGATGTTCCATAATATCCTCTGCTAACTCCTTTGGCAGTCCTCTACTTTCAAGGGTATTGGCATAACTCTTCCGACTCAAAGCGTCTGCTACGACGTTGGCCTTTCCTGGATGGTAGTGTAGCTTCATATCGTAATCCTTTATAAGCTCCAGCCATCTCCTCTGTTTGAGGTTCAACTCCTTCTGTGTGAAAATGTACTTCAAACTTTTATGGTCCGTGTACACATCACAACGGTTTCCAATGAGATAATGTCTCCAGGTCTTCAACGCATGTACTACAGCTGCTAACTCCAAATCATGCGTGGCATAGTTCAACTCATGTGGCTTCAGCTTGTCGTGAGGCATCTGAAACAACTTTTCCGTCCTGCATAAGAACACATCCGAGTCCCAAGCGAGAGGCATCACAATACACTTGAAACTCCTTATGTATATCCGCAATGTCAAGACTGGGCTGTAGTCAACCTTTTCTTCAACTCTTGGAAGCTTGTCTCACAATCCTCGTCCATTTGAACTTGGTATCCTTCTTTAGCAATTCTGTCATTGGTTTAGCAATCTTGGAAAAATTCTCAATGAATCTCCTATAATATCCTGCCGGTCCAAGGAAGCTGCGAATCTCACCGATGAAGTGGGTGCCAACCATTCAAAGGATCGACTGAATTTTCTTGGGATCTACCGCTATACCCTCTCCTGATATAACATGCCCAAGAAATCCAACTTCCTTCAACCAAAACTCGCACTTGCTGAATTTGGCGTATAAATGTTCCCTGAGTTTCTCAAGAACCAAACATAGGTGTTCTGCGTGTTCCTCTTTGTTATTCGAGTAAACCATAATATCATCAATAAACACCACAACAAACTTGTCCAAATACTCCATGAACACTTTGTTCATCATACTCATAAAATAGGCAGGGGCGTTAGTCAGTCCAAATGACATGACCGTATACTCATATAATCCATATCGTGTGGTGAATGCTGTCTTTGGTATATCCTTCTCTCGGATCTTCAACTGATGGTATCCTGATCGTAGATCAATCTTAGAAAACACCTTAGCTCCTTGCAACCGATCAAACAGATCATTAATCATCGGTAAGGGATACTTGTTCTTTATCGTTACTTCATTGAGCTCGGTAATCAACAACCATCCTTAGGGATTTATCCTTCTTCTCCACCAAAAGTCTTGGGGTCCCTAAGGTGATGAACTTCTACGAATGTAACCTTTCTCCAATAGCTCCTTGATCTGCTTCTTAATTTCCTCCAGATCATTTGCGGGCATCCAATAGGGTCTCTTTGATATTGGCCCTGTACCTAGCATTAGTTTTATCAGAAACTCGATGTCTCGATCCGGTGGCATGCCTGGTAACTCTTCTGGAAAAACATCTGGATAATCCTTCACTACAGGTACTTCCTCTTGTACAACTCCCGTGAGGGTATTCACTTGGCTCCTCTTAGGCACATGCCTAGAAACATACTTAATCCTTTTTCCCTCTGGGGTGGTAAGATAAATTGACTTGCTAGCACAATCAATACTTCCTCCAAACTTTGACATCCAATCCATACCTAATATCACATCCAATCCTTGTGACTCCAAGATAATTAGGTCAGACGGAAAAACATGCATGCCAATGATTAGGGGTATCTGGGTGCACCACTTGCTAGCCATGTACTCTGCTCCAGGCGAGCTCACTAAAAGAGGGGTCCTAAGGGTCTGGGTTGGTAACTTAAACTTATCCACAAATCCCCTTGATATGTATGAATGCGATGCACCAGTATCGAAAAGAACAATAGCGGTAAATGACTGAACCAAAAACTTAACTATTACCGCGTCCGGCTGCTCTTCAACTTCCTCCACGTTAACGTGGTTCACTTGTCATTTGTTGAATGGATTTGGCTTCTTCCCGGCGCTTCCATTTCCGTTTCCATTCTTTCCTTCAGGGCAGTCGTTGGCATAGTGCTCTGTCTTCCCGCACTTAAAGCAAATAACTTGGCTTAAGTCCCTCTTGGCGGGTGTAGCTGGGTTAGAGCAATTCTGATTATTGTTGGCCCCATTCCCATTCTTCACACCAGTTTGATTATGCGATCCTCCTCCAGTATGGTTATGTCCTCCATGGTTATGAACAAGTCCTCCCGAGTTCGGGGTTAAGCGAGGCTTCTGGTGAGCTCCTGAGTTATACTTCCCTTGTCCATACTTCCTCTTACGACTCTCAATTTGCTGCTGCTTCCCTTCAATCATTAGAGCCTTATCTACCAACTCCTGGTAGTTGTTGAAAGTTGCCACCATCAACTGCATACTCATCTCATCACTCAGCCCTTCCATAAACTTCTCTTGCTTCGCGGCATCCGTGGCCACATCATCGTGGGCATAGCGTGATAACTTGCTAAACTCATCCACGTCATCGGGCCACAAGACGGTTCCCGGGCGTAAGTTGCGAACTCACGCTTCTTTATCTGCATGGCTCCAGTTGAAACATGGGCCGTGCGAAAAGCTTGTTGAACTGGTCCCAAGTGACATTGGCTATAGAAAAGTAGCCGTAATTCTCCCACCATGCGCTCTTGGTCCATCCAATTGATGTGCGGCAAGCGCGCTCTTTCAGCATCCGTGCATCCTGCGGTGGTTAACTCCCTTCCAATATGGCGTAACCAGTCATCTGCAACTATTGGCTCCGTGCTACTGGAAAACACCGACGGTTGTAACCTTAGAAAACGGGCTAAATTGTCCACTGGCGGCGGGTTGTTGTTGTTGTTGTTGTTGTTGGCATTGCCCTGGTTCTGAACTAGCAATTGCATCAAGGCATTCTGCTATTGGATCAACTGAGTGAGCTCCGGTGGGAAAACAAAACCAGGGTCACGTCTCGGAGGCATCTGAAGGTTTAGATGGGAGAGATTAGAATAGAAAGAGGTCTAGTGAGAAAACACTACCCATATGCACATGAGGCAAACACACATTCATTCAATCAAGCAAGAAAGGGCATACAAAATGATCTAGGACTATCGCATAAGTGCTCAACTACTACTACTAGTTACATGGGGGAAATACTACTATTATATGGTGGTCATCTAGAAATTTTGATCGGTGGAAGACTCCATGATGTCTGCTCCAGCTTCGTCTTCATAGTCATCATCACTTGGATCTGAGTCGGTGTCGTCGATGATGATGTAGTTGTCTGGACAAGCGGGATCTTCTTCCTCTTCTTGCTCCTCTTCCTTGGGTGCTGGTCCTTCCATGAAGACTCCGATCTTCTTGACTAGGTCGTCGTTCTTCTCCAGTAGTATTTTGATTTCTTACTCATATCCATCGCGTGTAGACTTGAGTTCTTCCTCCAGCTCGATGATCTTAGTTTTCGACTTCTTCAAATCCATCATGTCTGCGCACATCTGGTTCTCTTGACATCGAATGTGCTGGTTTAGCTCCTGGATGTAGGCTGCAATGGATCTATCCTTCTTGGTGCTGATTACTTCCCATTGCTCGTCTCGGCGCCCACATATTTGGTATATGGTGTCTTTAAGCTCCTTATTGTATACTTCTCCAATGCGTCCCATGGTAATGTGAGCTGCCATACTCTTTCCCAAACTCCATGTTGGTGCATTGAAAACACACACTATGGGCTCCGTGCTTGGCGCAAACGTCCTTCCGGGAACTAGAGCTTGAATCTTCCAGCATTCTTCTTCTGGTAAGGTGGCATTGTATGTCTCGGTGAAGCTTGGTATTCCAATATTCAGGTACCTAGTGACTTCCTTCAAGTGGCGTCCAAAAGGTGTGTCTTCATCCGGTTGCGCAAACTTGTACTTCATCTCCGTCATCCTAAAGAGTGGAAAAATGGAGAGGGGTCAGAAATGAGTAGAGAGGAGTGACCTATGGTTTTATTTTAGTGGTCGTGTCCTACACTCAGCGTGTGCTCTGATACCATCTTGTAGCGACCCGACCTCGGATGGTCAAGTCTCGTGCTTCATGTCATCCCGGATCGGTAATCTTGACACACAAGACTCAAGGATTTATAACAGAGTAGCAATCACAAACTTGTTACATCGAATGTCTCAAAAGGGAACTTATTACAATAATATGGCTTAAGGCCATCTAATGCGATAACAGCGGGAAGGCTTGGAAGACAAAGTGAGTCCATCAACTCCAACGACATAACTGAGCTGCACGGCAACGACCTACCGATCCTTACTCCTCGTCTGAAAAGTCTGCAACATAATACGTTGCAGCCCGAAAACGGGTCAGCACATGGAATATGCTGGCAATGTAACACAATAAAGCAACAACGGAATAATGATAACACTACATGCATGTTTGGCTGGTGGAAAGCTCTATGGTTACAGTTTTTGCGAAAAAGCCAATTTTTCCCTACATCAAAGGAATAAATTTTAATTTAACTATCATGGTGGTTGAAACATCATTGAGAAGGTATAACCCCAACTCAATCCAAATTAGAGTAATTAACAACCCAACAATATTAATTTAAAGTGATGAGATACATGTGAATACTCAAGTACTAGATACTCAGAATTGTCCATAACCAGGGACACGGCTAACCATGATTAGATTGTACACTCTGCAGAGGTTTGCGCACTTTTCCCCACAAGACTCGATCGCCTCCGTTGGTTTCTCGTGACTACATGGTGTTTGAGAAACGGATGACCGAGACACGATCTTTCGAAACATTAACTCTCTACTCGGATAGATCATACCAAACCTATAAAACCCACTACCTGCTGATCTACCTCTTCGAGAGCTTCACGTAACTTACTCAACCATGCTAGAGCCCATAATAGCTTGTGGCTGCACACGGAAGTTTCTAGCATGAATAGTCTCGCCCTTTGAGCCCTGGTGGCGGTCCATAGGAAGATCACACGGTACCCGGATTTCCAAAATAAAACAGACAACCTTTGGGTTCCCCGGTGCCTCAATCCACCCAGATGTGTATTTAAGTTGCCACCTTAAAGTAAACCATTAATTAACAATCTCACATCTGTCGTGAATATCTCTCAACCCAAACCACATCTACGAGCATAGCATAGCAATATAAGCAACACGTAGAAGTAACTCCCAAGGGTTTGATAGTAACAGGGCAATAGGTTCCTACCTCATCATCTACTTCCCAACCCACAATTTAATGACATCCTAATCATGCAATGTTTGAGGATTGAGCTAATGCACAAAAACTGGGTATGAAAAGGTATGATCAAGTGTTACTTGCCTTGCTGACGATCCGTGAATCCTAGAGACTCGTAGTAACACGCTTCGCACTCCGGGAATTCTATCGCAAGCAAACAATACATACATAAGTAACAAACAAATATGCACAAACGAAACTTCAACTGAAAGAGGTTGACCGAAGAGTTCAACTTAAGAACTCCGGTTTGCGAAAAGAATCAAACCAAACGAAACAACGAAACTCAAACGGCGGGTGAAACAAGATCCGCTTACTAATCTTAACTAGAGTAAAATTTTATAGAGGCAAAATCTGATTTAAGTTGGCTATTCGGAAAGAGGGTTTCAAGATGAAACTCCAGGCGCTTGAATCGCCTGATTCCGATAAACGAGCGAAAAGTTATACTAATTTGAACATCAGTTCAGAAATCGCGATCGGAATAATCGCGGAATAAAACCGATAAAACAAAACGACGAACGGCTAAACGAACGAACGTTAGTTAGCAGAAACTAAACGACGAACGGTTCATAAAAATGAACAAACGGGTGAACGTTCTCAAAATAAATAAACCGGGAAATAAAACCGATCTAATATAAAAACACGGGCTAGGGTTTTTTCTAAAAAAACCGAAGGGTTATTTTTAAAAAAAAACCGGCGTCGAGGGGCTACCTCTGGCGAGGTCGTCCGGCGGGGCGGGCGGACTGGTCCGGCGAGGGGCGGCGGGGCGGCTAGGGGTGGCGGCTCGGCGAGGGGCGACCATGGGCGGCGGCGGCGGCGGCGGCGGGCTCGGGCTCGGCTCGGCTCGGGTCCCAAGGGCGGCGGGCAAGTGGTGGTGGTGGTGGTGGGTTAGGGGAGAGGGGGCGGTATATAAAGGGGGAGGTGGCTTGGAGGAGGGGCAAGGCGGCGGGAGGGAGTCCGCTCGGACTGTGTCCGGCGCCATGGCGGCGGGCTGGCTGGGCAGGCGTGCTGGGTGGGCCGTTAGTCCCGGTCGGCGTGATTTTTTAAAAACCTTCCATGAAACTTGTAAAACCCTAGGAAAATAAATAAAATCTAAAATGCCAAAACAAGTTTTCTTTGCCTAAATAAAATATTTAGAACAAGATGAACTTTTCTTGGCCCCTAAAATGCAATTTTAAATATATGCAAATTTTCTCTAGGCAAATAAAATTCCAAATAAATAAAATAAAATTCCAAATAATGATTTTAATATTTTTCCTCCGGTATTTCAATTATTTTTGGAGAAGTCATATTATCTCCTCTCGTTTATTACTAAAATTGAAATATTTTTCCGGAGAGAAAAATAATAAAATTCAAAATCCTCGTCTTCATTATTTGATAAAATTCAAATATGAAAATCGGAAAATCCCCAACTCTCTCCGAGGGTCCTTGAGTTGCTTAGGATTTCGAGGATGGCAAATGAGAATGCAATAAAATATGACATGCATGGATGACCTGTGTATAACATGCCAAATTGAAAATTTGGGATGTTACACGTTTTCTTCATCTTGGTGTGTTCCACTTGTGGATGCTTCCGTATCAACTCTTGGTTCACCTTGTCGTGAAGTAGAAGTTCCACTTGGACGGACGAGGTACTTTCCTTCACCTCCGTTGGACGGACCTTGCCAATAGACAAGTCTTGGATTGCTTCCGAAGGATCTTTGTCTCCTACATCAATTGGCAATTGCTCTACTTGCGAGCCATTAGATTCATCAAACTTCACATCTACCGTCTCTTCAACCTTTCGGGTGAAATTGTTGTAGACACGGTAAGTGTGAGAGTTTGAGCCATAACCTAGTAGGAAACCTTCATGAGACTTAGGAGCAAATTTAGAACGAGCGATGCTTATCCGAACGTAGCACTTTGAGCCGAATACTCGAAAGTATCCAACTTGGGGTTTGTTACCGTGAGGAGCTCGATGCCGCCTTGCCGAGTAGCTTGTGAAGATACAAGCGATTTGTTGCATGACAAGCTGTCTCAACCGCTTCGCCCAAAAGTGCTTGGCGCCTTGTACTCATCAAGCATCGTTCTCGCCATTTCGATGAGCGCTCGGTTCTTCCTCTCAACAACTCCATTTTGTTGAGGTGTGTACGTAGCCGAGAACTCGTGTGAAATCCCTTCTTCGTCAAGAAAGGTGTCCACGCTATGCTCTTGAACTCCGCTCCGTTGTCGCCATTTAACCTTCTTGATCTTCACTTCAAACTGATTTTGAGCCTTCGTAGCGAAGTTTTTGAAGATCCTTTGGACCTGTTATTTATCATCGAGAAAGAACACCCATGTAATTCTTGAAAAATCATCAACTATAACTAGACCAAAATAATTTCCACCTAGACTCTTGTAAGCGTTGGGACCAAAAAGATCCATGTGAAGTAGGTCAAGTGGCCTCCTTGTGGTCATGATGTTCTTCACGGGATGCCTTCCTCCAACCTGTTTACCTGCTTGACAAGCACTGCAAAGTATGTCCTTATCAAATATGACATCGTTAACACCAAGGATATGATTCCCTTTGATAAGCTTGTCAAGGTTTCTCATTCCAACGTGACCTAGTCGTCTATGCCATAACTAACCTTTTGAGGATTTAGCAATGAAGCAAGTTTTAGGTTGAGCCTTTTTAGAGAAATCAACAATGTAAAGATCACCTCTACGTATACCGGTAAAGACCATTTTATGATTGTCTCGATGAAACACTTGGCAATCTAGTTCAGTAAATAGGACATTGAAACCGAAATCAGCAAGTCTAGATACTGAAAGTAAGTTGTATCCAAGAGATTCAACGAGCATAACATTCTGAATGGAGCTATCATGTGAGATGGCCACCTTACCGAGGCCAACCACCTTACCCTTTGAGTTGTCACCGAAAGTGACATACTTTCGAGGACTATCATTTTCAGCAAGCTCACGAAACATGTCTTTATCTCCGGTCATGTGATCGGTACATCCACTGTCAAGAACCCATTCCTTTCCTCCTGACATATATCCCCGAAGATTTGCCATAAGACCAAAATGTCTCATTGCATCGTCAAGATCGAAGTCACTATCATCATCCTCATCATAGTATCCATGTTCAACATCGTCATGTGGTTGATCAAGTCCTAGAGAGGGTAATTCGTTAGAGTGAGTTTGACAATGATCTTGCTTATGAATTCTTATAGCTTCGGAAATAATATCACCAATAATTCCAACATCTCCTTTGGCACGCATAAGGTTTGTAAGTTCAAATATACGATCACAAAACATAGGATCACTAGTATTCATCTTACTCAAGGCAATAGACTTATGGAGAATTTCATCTAGATTTTTCAAGGAATAATTTGGAAAGCGTTCCTCAAGAAATTTCCATATAGTGTAGGCACACTCAAGAGTAGGCAAGTTTCTAATTAAGTTTCTAGGCAAGCCTCTAGTGATAAGATTAACAGTTCTAAGATTCCTAATCATGTCAACTGATTCATCAAGGGTAGGATGCATAGGATCAACATGAGGTGCACAAGGGCTAGCAATGTACTTGTTCAAATGATATTGATTGAAAATTACAAGCATCTCATTTTCCACTCATGAAAATACTCTCCATCAAGTATAGGCACTCTACGTCTAAGACTCCCCAAAGTAGACTCATCCATCTTCCTCCAATGGTGATTAAACCAAGGCAATGGAGACAAATGCTCTGATACCACTTGTAGGACCTTGAGAAGAGGTGTCTAGAGGGGGGGGGGTGATTAGACACTAAGTACCAAAGTTGCAGTTTTTAACTTCTTTAGGTTTAAGTGGAGTTTAGGCACAAGTTTAACATTCACAATACATAACAAGCAAGCATGCAAAGAGTATATGAGCAGCAGAAAGTAAAGCATGCAACTTGCAACAATGTAAAGGGAAGGGTTTTGGAGGATTCAAACGCAATTGGAGACACGGTACTATCGTACATCGACGTTGATGGAGACTTCAACCCAAAGGGTAACGGTTGCGCGAGTCCACGGAGGGCTCCACCCACGAAGGGTCCACGAAGAAGCAACCTTGTCTATCCCACCATGGCCGTCGCCCACGAAGGACTTGCCTCACTAGCGGTAGATCTTCACGAAGTAGGCGATCTCCTTGCCCTTACAAACTCCTTGGTTCAACTCCACAATCTTGTCGGAGGCTCCCAAGTGACACCTAGCCAATCTAGGAGACACCACTCTCCAAGAAGTAACAAATGGCGTGTTGATGATGAACTCCTTGCTCTTGTGCTTCAAATGATAGTCTCCCCAACACTCAACGCCCTCTCATAGGATTTGGATCTGGTGGAAAGAAGATTTGAGTGGAAAGCAACTTGGGGAAGGCTAGATTTATATGGTAGGAATGGAATATCTTGGCCTCAAGACATGAGTAGGTGGTTCTCTCTCATAACTGGTAAGTCGGAAGTGTAGGTTTGTTCTGATGGCTCTCTCCATGAATAAAGAGGAGGTGGAGAGGTATATATAGCCTCCACACAAAATCTAACCGTTACACACAATTTACCAAACTCGGTAGGACCGAATCAACAAAATCGTTCGGACCGATTCAGTAAACCTAGTGACCGTTAGTGATTTCGGTGGGACCGACATGCAACTCGGTAGGACCGATATGGTTAGGGTTAGGGCATAACGTAATCTCGGTGAGACCGATTACATAAACTCAGTGAGACCGATTTTGGTAATAACCTCACCAGAGAGTTGGTCAGGCAAACTCGGTGGGACCGATTACTCAAACTCGGTGGGACCGATTTTGGTAATAAGTTAACCAGAGAGTTTGCATTGTAATCTTGGTAGTACCGATTGCACAAACTCGGTGAGACCAATTTTGGTAATGGACATACACAGAGAGATTATAATCCCATCTCGGTGAGACCGAGATCCCTATCGGTGAGACCGATTTGCCTAGGGTTTGTGGCAGTGGCTATGACATCTGAACTCGGTGGCGCCGGATAGAAAGAATCGGTGGGGCCGAGTTTGACTTTAGGTTGAGGTCATATGTGTGGAAGTGGGAAAGTAGTTGAGGGTTTTGGAGCATATCACTAAGCACTGTGTAGCAAGAAACTCATTAAGCAACACCTCATCCCTTCTTGATAGTATTGGCTTTTCCTATAGACTCAATGTGATCTTGGATTACTAAAATATAAAATGAAGAGTCTTGAGCTTGAAGCTTGAGCTAATCCTTTGTCCTTAGCATCTTGAAGGAGTTCCCACATCCTTTAGTCCATGCCACTCCATTGTTGAACTTATCTGAAACATACTAGATAAAAGTGTTAGTCCAACAAGAGATATGTTGACATTAATTACCAAAACCACCTAGGGAGCACTTGTGATTTTAGGGTGTCTGTTTCTCCAACTTTAGTTGAATCAAGTTTGACTACAGGCGGTCCTTGTTGAAGGTTAAAACAACAAACTTGACGAAACATCATTATGGTTTTGATGCATAGGTAAGAACGGTTCTTGCTAGAAGCCCGTAGCAGCCACGTAAAACTTGCAACAACAAAGTAGAGGACGTCTAACTTGTTTTTGCAGGGCATGTTGTGATGTGGTATGGTCAAGACATGATGTGATATACGTTGTTGTATGAGATGATCATGTTTTGTAAAAGTTATCGGCAATTGGTAGGAGCCTTATGGTTGTCTCTTTATTGTATGAAATGCAAACGCCATGTAATTGATTAACTTTATCACTATGCGTTAGCGGTAGTTGTAGAAGCAATGGTTGGCGAGACGACCACGACACAATGATGGAGATCAAGGTGTCGAGCCGGTGAGAACGGAGATCATGACGATGCTTTAAATATGGAGATCAAAAGCACACGATGATGATGTCCATATCATGTCACATATTTTGATTGCATGTGATGTTTAACTTTTTATGCATCTTATTTTGCTTAGTACGACGGTAGCATTATAAGATGATCCCTTAACTAAATTTCAAGGTAAAAGTGTTCTCCCTAAGTATGCACCATTGCTACAGTTCGTCGTGTTGAGACACCACGTGATGATCGGGTGTGATGGACTCTACGTTCACATACAACGGGTGCAAGACAGTTTTGCACATGCAGAATACTTGTCTTAAACTTGACGAGCCTAGCATGTACAGACATGGCCTCGGAACACTAGAGACCCAAAGGTTGAACATGAGTCATATAGTAGATATGATTAACATAGAGATGCTCACCATTGATGACTACCCCATCTCAGGTGATGATCGGACATGGGTTAGTTGATTTGGATCATGTATCACTTAGATAACTTGAGGGATGTTAATTTAAGTGGGAATTCATTAGTAATTTGATTAACTGAACTTAAATTTATCATGAACTTAGTCTTAATATTTTTTGCATATCTATGTTGTAGATTAATAGCTCGCGTATAGCTCCCTTGTTTTATTTTTGATATGTTCCTAGAGAAAAACTAAACTGAAAGATGATAGTAGTAATGATGCGAACCAGGTCCGTGATCTGAGGATTATCCTCATTGCTGCACAGAAGAATTATGTCCTCGATGCACCGCTAGGTGACAGACCTGTTGTAGGAGAAGATGCAGATGTTATGAACGTTTGGCAAGCTCGGTATGATGACTACTTAATAATTTAGTGCGCCATGCTTTACAGCTTAGAACCGGGACTTCAAAAATGTTTTGAATGCCATGGAGCATATGAGATGTTCCAGGAGCTGAAATTGGTATTTCAGACTCATGCCCGTCTCGAGAGGTATGAGACCTCTGACAAGTACTTTTCTTACAAGATGGAGGAGAATAGCTCAGCAGTGAGCATGTGCTCAGAATGTCTGGGTGCTACAGTCGCTTAAATCAAGTGGGAGTTAATCTTCCCTATAAGATAGTGATTGACAGAGTTCTCTAGTCACTATCACCAAGCTACTAGAACTTCGTGATAAACTATAATATGCAAGGGATGACGAAACGATTCCTGAGCTCTTCGCGATGCTGAAATCGACGAAGGTAGAAATCAGGAAATAACATCAAGTGTTGGTGGTTAACAAGTCCACTAGTTTCAAGAAAAAGGGCAAGGGAAAGAAAGAGAACTTCAAGAAGAATGGCAAGCAATTTGACACTCCCGTGAAGAAGCCCATAACTGGACCCAAGCCTGAAACTGAGTGCTTCTACTGCAAAGGAAATGGTCACTAGAAGCGGAACTGCCCCAAATACTTGGCGGATAAGAAGGATGGTAAAGTGAACAAAGGTATATTTGATATACATGTTATTGATGTGTCCCATACTAGTGTTTGTCGTAGCCCCTGGGTATTTTATATCGGTTCAGTTGCTAAGATTAGTAACTCGAAACAGGAGTTGCTGAATGAATAGAGACTAGTTATGGGTGAAGTAACGATGTGTGTTGGAAGTGATTCCAAGGTTGATACGATCACCATCGCACACTCCCTCTACCTTTGGGATTAGTGTTGAACATAAATAAATGTTATTTGGTGTTTGCGTTGAGCATGAATATGATTGGATCATGTTTATTGCAATACGGTTATTCATTTAAGTCAGAGAATAAGTTGTTGTTCTATTTACATGAATAAAGCCTTATATGGTCATACACCCAATGTTAATGGTTTATTGAATCTCGATCATAGCGATACACATCCTATATACCTAAATATTTGATCCCCACTATAAGATTTTTCTCAACATGCACACACTCCACCTCATCATATATGCCACATCACCACAATTAGCATTAGTAGTGCAGTCCTCCTCCTTCTCCTACTTGGCCCACTGCATGCATGCGTCCATGTCAGCAATCCTTTAACCACCGTATACTTTATAACTTTAAGAGGCCATGAATAATCCTCACGACCTCATCCACGTGATGCTTCACCTCCTCCGTCAAGTTTGCTTTGCATCCAAAAAAAGTCTGTAACTGACGAGGAATTCCAAAGGTTCAGCTCATCATCCATCCATTTAATCACCTCTCCTTCGTCCCTCTTCATCTCACCATTCGCACATGTCTTTCTGTCCAAGATCAATGTGCCCAGGCTCAATTTGATGCCTTCTTTCCCAGAATGCCAGTAATGTCTCTTTCCATCTGTCGTGAAGCCAAATGATGATTTTTGTTCTGTTTATGTATTAGGTGATTCATCATTCCTTCTGTTTTTGTGAGATGGTGTGCAACCAAAGCTCCTTCCCCTGCAAAAAAAGCTTCGTCCTTCTTCCTGAATTTTTTTGCCAATGTTATTCGACAATTCATGTCCACCACCAGCTCTTCCGTACGTATATGTAGATGATCTGGCTGCATACATGTATCTACTGATCCACATGTTATAGGCATCTCCATCCTTCCCTTGATCCGTTGATCTACCAAAGATCCATTTTAGATTCTTGAAACAATTTTTCAGGTTAAATAATCTCTCGCCAGATAAAGAAGATTCCACATGGAGTGTAGGGGGCAGCGAATGTTTAAGGTGACAATATTGATAATGTTTTTCTTTTATTTGTTTCATGTGTAATACTAAAATTTCATAACTTCTCTTTAATATTCGTTTCAGGGTCAGAACGAATTGGAGATAGGAAAAATAGAAGTTATTATGCTCGGAAACTATTTTTCGCATGAGAGGTCTTTCCTCTTATTGTACTTCAGATTTTGCATGAAACCTTCAAGTGGATTTATTTGCCCGCGACATTCAGGTTTTTAGGCCTTTTCATTTTATAAATTCCCCATTTATAATTGGATTATGGGAAAGGCTTGTAACAGTTTAATCTGAAGTTTCATGTTCCGAGTTCAATGTTTGGAAGTAATAACTGGTCACTCCGAGGTCTACATAGGTAACTTGCTGTTCAGTTAAGAAATTATTCTTTATGGCCTTTCAGATAACCTTTCACTCACTAAAATATTGCATACAAAAAATTTCACTACATGAGGAAGTGTTAATAATACATATGTCTCCACAAGTCAAATTTCCATGTAGTTAACCTTGCATTTGGTTAGTACTTAATTTTCTTTTCCGGTTACTAACTAACTGTTTTTCAATGCTAAACATTGTAAAATAAAATGTATGTTTACGTGCTACGCTGTACATATTTGGCCACAAGTAGGGAGTATAATCCTAACGGTTCCAGGTTCTTCCACAAAGCGACTTTTCCTTCTGAATGCATTTAAGGGATTTCCTATTTAGCATTGTTTTATTTCACATGTATATGTAGTTACATTTTTCTTACTATTTCATATGATTCTTTATCATGAATTTTCCGCTGCAACGCGCGGGGTTTCTTCTAGTATTCATAATATTGATGCCAAAAGATGCAAAGTTGATAATGATAGTGCAACATACTTGTAGCACTGCCATTTTGGTCATATTGGTGTAAAGCGCATGAAGAAACTCCATGCAGATGGACTTTTGGAATCACTTGATTATGAATCATTTGATACTTGTGAACCGTGCCTCATGGGCAAGATGACTAAAACTCCGTTCTTCGGAACAATGGAGCGAGCTAATGACTTATTGGAAATAATACATACCGATGTATGCGGTCCGATGAGTGTTGAAGCACGCGACGGGTATCATTATTTTCTGACCTTCACAGATGTTTTGAGTAGGTATGGGTATATCTACTTGATGAAAGACAAGTCTGAAATATTTGAAAAGTTCAAAGAATTTCAGAGTGAAGTAGAAAATCATCGTAACAAGAAAATAAAGTTTCTACGATCTGATCGTGGAGGCGAATATTTGAGTTATGAGTTTCATCTTCATTTGAAAGAATGTGGAATAGTTTCACAACTCATGCCACCTGCAACACCATAGCGTAATGGTGCGTCCGAACGTCGTAACCGTGCTTTATTGGATATGGTGTGTTCTATGATGTCTCTTACCAATTTACCACTATCGTTTTGGGGTTATGCATTAGAGACAGCCGCATTCACGTTAAATAGGGCACCATCTAAATTCGTTGAGACGATGCCGTATGAACTAGGGTTTGGCAAGAAACCTAAGCTGTCGTTTCTTAAAGTTTGGGGATGCGACGCTTATATCAAAAGGCTTCAGCCAGATAAGCTCAAACCTAAATCACAGAAGTACGTCTTCGTAGGATACCCTAAGGAAACAATTGGGTACACCTGATACCACAGATCCGAAGGCAAGATCTTTGTTGCTAAGAATGGGTCCTTTCTAGAGAAGGAGTTTCTCTCGAAAGAAGTGAGTGGGAGAAAAGTAGACCTTGATGAGGTAATTGTACCTTATCTCAATTTCGAAAGTAGCACATCATAGAAATCCGTTCCCGTGATGTCTACACCAACTAGAGAGCAAGCTGATGATGATGATGATCATGAAACTTCAGATCAAGTTACTACTAGACCTCGTAGGTCGAATAGAGCACGCTCTGCACCAGAGTGGTATGGTTGTCATGTCTTGGAAGTCATGTTACTAGACCGTGGAGAACCTACGAACTATGAAGAAGCTATGATGAGACGAGATTCCAATAAATGGCTTGAGGCCATGAAATCTGAGATAGGATCCATGTATGAGAACAAAGTGTGGACTTTGGTTGACTTGCCCGATGATCAGCAAGCCATTGAGAATAAATCGATCTTTAAGAAGAAGGCAGACGCCGATGGTAATGTCACCATCTACAAAGCTCAACTTGTCGTGAAAGGTTTTCAACAAGTTCAAGGGTTTGACTACGATGAGACCTTCTCACCCGTAGCGACGCTTAAGTCAGTCCGAATCATGTTAACAATTGCCGCATTTTATAATTATGAAATCTGGCAAATGGATGTCAAAACCACATTCCTTAATGGATATCTTAAAGAAGAGTTGCATATGATGCAACCAGAATTTTTTGTCGATCCTAAAGATGCTGACAAAGTGTGCAAGCTCCAGCGATCCATCTATGGACTGGTGCAAGGATCTCGGAGTTGGAATATATGCTTTGATGAGGTGATCAAAGCGTATGATTTTATACAGACATTTGGTGAAGCCTGTATTTACAAGAAAGTGAGTGGGAGCTCTGTAGCATTTCTAATATTATATGTGGATGACATATTATTGATTGGAAATAATGTAGAATTTTTGGATAGTGATACGTCTCCAACGTATCTATAATTTTTGATTGTTCCATGCTATTTTATTATCAATCTTGGATGTTTTATAATCATTTTATAGTAATTTTATATCATTTTTGGTACTAAACTATTGACATAGTGCCAAGTGCCAGTTGCTGTTTTTCCATGTTTTTTACATTGCAGGAAATCAATATCAGATGAAGTCCAAATGCCATGAATCTCCACGATGATTTTTTATGGGCCAAAAGGAAGCAGATGGGCCCTGGTTGCACCTGGGGGGAGTCCCGAGGAGGGGAGAACCCACCAGGGCACGCCAGGAGGCCCTGGCGCGCCCTGGTGGGTTGAGCCCACCTCGAGTGCCCCCCGGACCGCCTCTTTGCTCTATAAATACCCAAATATTCCAGAAACCCTAGGGGAGTCGACAAAATATTCATCCAGCCGCCGCAGAGTCTAGAACCACAAGATCCAATCTAGACACCATCTTGGATGGGGTTCTCCACCTCCATTGGTGCCTCTCCAATGATGCGTGAGTAGTTCTTTGTAGACCTTCGGGTCCGTAGTTAGTAGCTAGATGGCTTTCTCTCTCTCTCGCTGATTCTCAATACAATGGTCTCTTGGAGATCCATATGATGTAACTCTTTTGCGATGCGTTTGTTGGGATCTGATGAACTTTGAGTTTATGATCAATCATATCTTTTAATATCCATGAAAGTTATTTGAGTTTCTTTGATCTCTTATATGCATGATCTCTTATAGCCTCGTATTTCTTCTCCGATATTTGGGTTTTGTTTGGCCAACTTGATCTATTTATCTTGCAATGGGAAGAGGTGCCCAGTAGTGGGTTCGATCTTACGGTGCTTGATCCCAGTGACAGAAGGGAACCGACACGTATGTATCATTGCTACTAAGGATAAAAAGACGAGATCTATATCTACCGCCATATAGATAAACGGATCTTGTCTACATCATGTCATCCTTCTTATTGCATTACTCCATTTTTCCATGAACTTAATACACTAGTTGCATGCTGGATAGCGGTCGATGTGTGGAGTAATAGTAGTAGATGCAGGCAGGAGTCGGTCTACTAATCTTGGACATGATGCCTATGTAATGATCATTGCCTGGATATCATCATAATTATTGAAGTTCTATCAATTGCCCAACAGTAATTTGTTTACCCACTGTTTGCAATTTTTCTCGAGAGAAGCCACTAGTGAAACCTACGGCCCCCGGGTCTTCTTCTTCATATATTTGCCTTGCGATCTACTTTTCCTTTGCATTTTTATTCAGATCTATTAAACCCAAAAATAAAAAAATATCTTGCTGTACTTTATTTTATTTGTGTTCTATTATTTCAATCTATCACAATTTTCTCCCGTCACGTGCCTTCTGGCGCCATTACCCGAAAGGGATTGACAACCCCTTTAACACGTCTGGTTTGCGAGTGGCTATTATTTGTGTGCAGGAGCTATTTACGTTTTATTGCTTGGTTCTCCTACTGGTTCGATACCTTGGTTTCATTACTGAGGGAAATACCTACCGTTTCTGTGCTACATAATCCTCTCCTCTTGGGGGAAACACCGACATAGTCTTAGCAAACATCATCAAGGGAATTTCTGGCCGTTGCCGGGGAGGATCTTTGATATGTCTCCAACGTATCTATAATTTTTGATTGCTCCATGCTATTATTTATTCTATTTTGGATGTTTAATGGGCTTATTTATACACTTTTATAATATTTTTGGTACTAACCTATTAACCCAAGGCCCAGTGCAAATTGCTATTTTTTTGCCTATTTCAGTGTTTCGCAGAAAAGGAATATCAAACGGAGTCCAAATGGAATGAAACCTTTGGGAGAGTTATTTTTGGAACGGAAGCAACCCAGGAGACTTGGAGTAGACGTCAGAGAAGCTTCGAGGAAGCCACGAGGCAGGGAGGCGCGCTCTACCCCCTGGGCGCGCCCCCACCCTCGTGGGCCTCTCGCGGCTCCCATGGCTGACTTCTTTAGCCTATATATATCCATATACCCTAAAAACATCCGAGAGCACAATAGGTCGGGAGTTCCGCCTCCGCAAGCCTCTGTAGCCACCAAAAACCAATCTAGACCCGTTCCGGCACCCTGCCGGAGGGGGGGAACCCTCACCGGTGGCCATCTTCATCATCTCGATGCTCTCCATGACGAGGAGGGAGTAATTCACCCTCAGGGCTGAGGGTATGTACCAGTAGCTATGTGTTTGATCTCTCTCTCTCTCTCTCTCTCTCTCTCTCTCTCGTGTTCTTGAGGTGATACGATATTGATGTATCGTGAGCTTTGCTATTATAGTTGGATCTTATGATGTTTCTCCCCCTCTGCTCTCTAGTAATGGATTGAGTTTTCCCTTTGAAGTTTCTTATCGGAGTGAGTCTTCAAGGATTTGAGAACACTTGATGTATGTCTTGCATGTGCTTATCTGTGGTGACAATGAGATATCACGTGATCTACTTGATGTATGTTTTGGTGATCAACTTGCGGGTTCCGGACCTTGTGAATTTATGCATAGGGGTTGGCACACGTTTTCGTCTTGACTCTCCGATAGAAACTTTGGGGCACTCTTTGAAGTACTTTGTGTTGGTTGAATAGATGAATCTGAGATTGTGTGATGCATATCGTCTAATCATACCCACGGATACTTGAGGTGACATTGGAGTATCTAGGTGACATTAGGGTTTTGGTTGATTTGTGTCTTAAGGTGTTATTCTAGTACGAACTCTAGGATAGATTTAACGGAAAGAATAGCTTCGTATTATTTTACTACGGACTCTTGAATAGATCGATCAGAAAGGATAACTTTGAGGTGGTTTCGTACCCTACCATAATCTCTTCGTTTGTTCTCCGCTATTAGTGACTTTGGAGTGACTCTTTGTTGCATGTTGAGGGATAGTTATATGATCCATTATGTTATTATTTTTGAGAGAACTTGCACTAGTGAAAGTATGAACCCTAGGCCTTGTTTCCTATCATTGCAATACCATTTATGCTCACTTTTATCATTAGTTACCTTGTTGTTTTTATATTTTAGGATTACAAAAACCTATATCTACCATCCATATTGCACTTGTATCACCATCTCTTCGCCGAACTAGTGCACCTATACAATTTACCATTGTATTGGGTGTGTTGGGGACACAAGAGACTCTTTGTTATTTGGTTGCAGGGTTGCTTGAGAGAGATCATCTTCATCCTACGCCTCCCACGGATTGATAAACCTTAGGTCATCCACTTGAGGGAAATTTGCTACTGTCCTACAAACCTACACTTGGAGGCCCAACAACGTCTACAAGAAGAAGGTTGTGTAGTAGACATCAAGCAGTTTCTGGCGCCGTTGCCGGGGAGGTGAGTTCTTGAAGGTATATCTTTAGATCTTGCAATCGAATCTTTTAGTTTCTTGTTTTAGCACTTGTTTAGTTTATAAAAGAAAACTACAAAAAAATGGAATTAAGGGTACCTCATATGCTTCATCTTTTTAATATCTTTCATGAAAATAAGGATTTCGATAATTGTGCTCAATTGGTAGAGGAAGAATGCATTAGAATGTTTTGCACTAAATATTTGAATGATGAGCATGATGGCAATGTTGTTAGTATGAATTCTTTGAATATCCACAGTACTAATGAGGATTGCACTAGTCATGATGTAAATGTCTCTTATAAGCTTGTCAACTTTTGTGGAATACATAGAGCTTGCAACTACACACCAAATAGGGAGGACAGCTTTTGCAAGAGGCATAAGCATTTAGAAACTAAATGGTTGCTAGAGAGGCTAGATTCTTGTGCTAAAAATTTAAAATCTCTTTGCCATCCTTGTGAATTTTGCAATGAACGTGATCATTTAAATCCCCAATGCAAATTGTTTCATGATCGTATTATGTCCAAAAATTGTGATGACTTGATTTCCCTTGCACATCATAATGAACTTAGTTTGCTTTTGGTTTATGAAGAAATGAAACGTATAACTAAGGATATGCCAGAATTTGTCCTAGATAAAGTTCTTGATTTTGATCTAGAAGAAATTTTTTATGTATTGTGCGGTGAATTGCAGTGAAAATCCTTGTATTGCCAATTACACAAAGACAAGAAAACACTACAAAAAAAGACACATCCGTGACATTTTGGGCCGAACAATTTTTTTTCTGTCATACTTATGACACTTCTATGACTATAATTGTGACAAACCCGGTATCATCATAGATGTGGTGGGGTCCTACTTCTATGACAAAACATTATGACAGAAAATGGGCTTTTCGTCCTGGGCGGGCCGGAGACGCAGCTGCATGACATTCTTTGGGCCGTCCATGACGTTAAAACCATGGTAGAAGCGAGGGCGCGGAAAATATCGGGGAGTCCCCGGTTACGGTGGGTGGTCGGGGGCCGTGCGATGCACGTTTCTCTCGTGCGTACGCGCGTGTGTGCGAGGCGTTGGGCTCTAACTGAACCCGACTGAGGCGTTGGGCTCTAAGTGAACCTGAGTGATTGCACTGCAGGCTACGCGTTACTGAACCCAAGCGATAGATCGATGGCTGTTAACTGAACCCAATCGAGCGATTCCTTCGCTACTGCTGCTAGCTGAAGCCGATCGATGCTGCCTCTGGATGAACAAAGGAGCATTGGGGGGGTTGATGAATAGTTCCCGGTGGGGTGGATGAACAGGACCCCATGGCATTGCCTCTGGATGAACAGTGAGCATTGCTGGGGGGTTTGGATGAACAGCTCCCGGTGGGGGTGGATGAACAGGACCCCGTGGCATTGCCTTTGGGATGAACAGTGAGCGTTGCTAGGGGGTTTGGATGAACAGTTCCCGATGGGGGTGGATGAACAGGACCCCGATCGTTCGAGCCGGTTGGGTCTGGATGAACAGGACCCCGTGGAGGGAAGGATGAACATGACCACCCTGTGGAGGGCAGGATGAACAGGACCACCCCGAGGAGGGCAGGATGAACAGTAGACGGTGGAGGGCTGGATGAACAGTAGCCCGTGGAGGGGTGGTTGAACAGGAGCCCGTGGAGAGGGCTGGTTGAACAGTAGCCGGTGGAGTAGCGCGCGGTGGAGGCTGGATGAACAGGAGCCCGTGGATGAACAGTCGTAGGGGAGGCTGGAGGAGGTCGACGGTGGATGAACAGTAGCCCGTGGAGGCTGGAGGGGGTCGACGGTGGAGATGAACAGTATCCCGTGGAGTCCCGTTTTGCGGTACGCCACACCCCTCCCAATGAACAGGAGCCCCGTTTCGACCTTAGTGCTCCAACACAAGTCTGTTTCCTCCGTTTTGCGGTACGCCACACCCCTCCCGATCAACAGGACCCCCGTTTCAACCGTAGGAGGTCCCTTTCCTTCGTTTTGCGGTACGCCAGACCCCTCCCAATGAACAGGATCTCGTTTCGAATGTGGTTGGTCGAACACAAGGCCGTTTCCTTCGTTCTGCGGTACGCCAGGCCTCGTTTCCTTCGGCTGTTCCGTCCAAGCCGTCCCGATGAACACGACGATGCATTCCGTTCCGATCCAGCCGGTTGGCTCCCCATGAACACGACGACGATGCAGTTTCTCTGTTCTGACCCAGCCATGTACACGAGCCCTGGCCGTACGTATGCGCGAGTAGGCGTTCGAGACCCTGCCCGTATGTACGTACGTGGTCGTATTTTCTTTCTCGCACATCGCCGCTGTACGACGCGTGTACATGCTATGTGCGCGCTTACTACGACACGCGCGCGCTCTACATCGACCAAGATGTACATACACGTTCGCGACCAGAATGACAACGCTATGTATGCTTCGACCTGGTGGGTCCCGACTGTCAGGCACTTCCTTGCGTGCGAAGATGTAGCTGGTGGGTCCCAGCAGTCAGGGGGCGAATCATTTTCCTGGCAGGACGCACTTCCTTGCGTGCGAAGATGTAGCTGGTACGTCCCAGCAGTCAGGGGGAAATGTTTTTTTTGGTGAAATACAGTTTCCCGTCCGGTGGGTCCCTGCTGTCGGGTGGAGGAATAATTATTTTCCGCATAATAAGGAGGCACTTCCTTGCGGCTGCCGTGGACCCAGCTGTCAGCCTCTCCACGACAATACTCTTCCTATGGAAGTCGTTCCTTGACCACGTTGACCATGCTGGACCGAGAGCACCAGGGCGGTGGACGACGGCGAGGCCTAGGAAGGGGACGACGCAGAGCCGGGGAAGACGCGGCAGTGGATGCCCACACGGAGAGGAGTACGAGGGTTCACTGGTTCGGCTGCGGTGTGAGGCTGTCGTCGCCGCAGAATGACAGGGGGTGTGGGTGAGTAGAGGGATGCCCTGGCCAGCGGTGGGATTAGTAGGGGGCAGTGAGGCCTGCACGGGAGGCGGGAGCAGGCGGTCCCGCCGGCGCTAGATTTGGCGGCTGGAGCAAGAAGATCAGAGATTGAAGAAGCACGACGGCCGTTGGATTGACATCCAACGGTTACGTCTGCTAGAATCATTTGTTGACGTATATAATAACTAAAAAAATCTTTCATACGCGTCAACTTAATAGGCCCATAAGTCAGACCATTCCCTATTTTTTTAGTAATTTATATATAGCTCATTGTGACTTCTTATGCAATTTATTGCAGTTCGTTTTTTTGGTTGGCCAGGGCCAATTTCGCAAATTTCTGTGGGTTCCAAACTATTTTTAATACTGAAATGTCGAGCCAGATTTAAAGTACTTTGAAGATATATTTAAATTAGGTTAATGCCCAAAGGAAATAGGAATCTGAAAATGTGAAAATTCAGAAATTATAAAGTAATTGCCAATTTTTCATCTGCTTTATATTTACAACCCATTTCATATTACTTTCAAGATTTGCAGCGCCTTGAAAGAGTTGCAGCCCATTAGGGCGAGAAAAATAAGTAGGCCTGGATTGGGTATTCTTCGAAAAAATAAATTGGGCTCATTTTCACAAAGAAAAATAGCTGGGCTGGTCACATGGTGAACATAAAATATAAACTGGCTAGACGGGCCACAACCAGTTCAAACCCCGCTCCGCCTCAACAATAACAAAAAATACTGCTCGAGGTTACGCCCCTGTGTGAGTCGATCTTGTGTTGTTCTCTTGTCTATTGACTATATACGCTCACAATGTCGTGGGTCCCAGATATCAGGAAAACACTAGGAGGAAATTTTATTTTTCCATACGCTGACATGGTGGGCCCTAATGTCATCCTCTCCACGTACTTCTGCCGATTCCTGTTGTTTGTTGACCATGTTGACAACTCAAGAGGGCGACACCGCAGCGAGCGCACCAAAGCGCAAGGAGGACGATGGCGAGGCCTCGGACGTCGGCGCTAACGATTTAGGAGACGGTGGGGCGGCGATGCATGCGCTGAGGCGCAGCCAGCCGTGGGAGGCGGACGCAGGCGGCCCCGCCAGCGCTAGTTTGGTTTGGGCGGCTGGAGGAAGACAGGACTGAAGAAACATGACTGACTGTAAAAGCAGTAGGAGTACTTAACAACCTTAATTGAAACCAGCAGGGGCACTTAACAACCATAGCTGAAAGCAGTATGAGTACTTATACAGGTTCAACCATACAAAGCACGCTCGAACAAAGGCTACTTTGCCTACAAGCTAACCAAGGGTGAGGCCCCAAGCCCTAGGACAAGGCCCAGCGCCACCTCGCAGATCCACAACCTTCGAAGCGGCTTCATCTCACAATGTGGTCAATAAACAGGATATTCGCTTTAGATCCATGGAAGGAACATAATCTTCTGTCCTATTCTCCAAGATGGATGGCCTTCATTATTTGAGACCACCCACTAATAAGTATCTTTTCACCTCCAAGGGAATGGAGTAGGTGGACATAAACATCATGTTGTGACCAAGCGAAGTCCGACCCGACCATGGTCAGCATCTCAGATAGGAACAATAGAACTGCCAGTTTCATTTCAAGAAGATCACAGTTGTAAAACTATGTATAAGCAATAGTTTATGAACAACATATATAACATAAAATAGCTCGTACTATAAGTTTCTCGACACGCTTGGACCTGTTCAACGAGTGCAGAAGGGCACACATATCCCACGTGGCCTTCCACCATTGAAACACCCCACAAGGACCTCAAGACGATCAATAAAGTGTAGGAACTTGTGGATGTCGTCCCACCAACTTCAAGGCTATCAAGATCGCCGAGTTGTTATAGAATAACAAACGAGCAGCCCGCTTAACTCTGAAAAAACCTAGACGTGCCACCAATTATAAGAATATATTAGTTAGAAGTAGCATCTTCGTGAGAGATTAGTTGCTACTTCTAAAGTTAAATTGTGATCAGTTAGACAGAATAGGTGGATTAAGAAGTAATCGAGGCAACAAGCAAGAACCAGATACAAAACTAACACGGATGAACAATTGGAATGACGTCGGGGTGGAAGATCGCAGTGAAGATGAGACCAGGTTCTTCTATTTCCATTAACATTCGTGCACCAACTTTCAGTCTGTAACACTTGAGAAAGTTTATCCAAGTTCGGCCATAAAAAAGCAGCGATCTTCTTCGTTCATGAACCCAACTCGAAACTTATATCCATGGCTTGTCTTCACTGTTACCATTAAATTGGTGTATTCAGTTATGGCAAGGCCGAGCATCTTGAGTACATGTGTTCTGGCAGAGCAAGGAATGCACTACAGGAAAAATAATATGAGAACACAATGTATTCCCTATATCCAAATCTAGAAATACTTTCCTCCTTCACGTCAGTGTTGACCATGTTACTGGTACCTTTTATCCAAATATAGCAACCCAAATTTCCGAATTAGTCGACATCATGTTCAAAAAACCCCATCCTCCCGGATAGAAAAGAGGATTCTAGGAACATATTGTGCGCATTTTAAAATCCTGTGTTAGGATGAGAAGGAACAAGTGTGTATGCTCTACGAGGGCGCAGAAACCTATAGGGTCCTCGCACTTTGGGCAATCGCAAATGAAACACACTAGATTCAGAGGAAGAAAATGCATCAACGGCGGCGGCTGCCATCCTAGGAGTACCCGCCACCAAGGGACTTGGATTTATCGGGATGGATGAAGAATTGCATTAGGTTCTCCATGAGAAAACCCTATGCAATCGCCGAGCGGGGTTTTCTCTCGAACAAGGCATAAGGGAGAAGGGATTCAGGCCGAGTGAAATATTGCCGCTTCGTCCGTCTAGCTTACTGCTAAAGCTGGAAAGGTGGGGTTTTTGGGATTTGACGGCTCATTTGGCATTAATGCGGCGCTACGACCGGGGTGTGTCTATCGTGCAGTTGTGCACTCTAATTTGGTGCATATGGCATGTGGACCCCATTGCCGGATGTCCCACATATTAGCGCAAGGAAGTAGAAAGACAGGATTAACTAGTTATTACACATAAATATATTTTTGACAGAGAGATATTCCCTTTGTAAAGAAATATAAAGATCTTTTATATCACAACTTTATACATAAGAAAAATCAAGGGAATATATATAACATATATAATTATAAAAAATAGAGTTTTTTTTAACACGGTATAGACGAGTTGGTGATGATGGTGTGCCTGTCATCCTGCAATATAGGTCGTCCGATTTATATCTGACGGATAGGAAGGAAACTATGGCAATTTTGCAAAAAGGTACCCACACACCTCTCCGCATTTGCAAATAAGGCCTTCCCTCGTATATCCTTTTCTCTCACAAGATAAAATACTCATACAAATGCATCTTGATGTTACGCAACGCACGGCATTATGGGGTTCAGCTGAGAAATACTCGCATGTGCTCACGGTTCGGACTTTGGGCCATAGGCCGGTGGGCCTGCATGTTTGGGGGCCCATGTGTTCTACCTCAGCGCTTTTCATATTGCAAGCGGTCGGTACGGCGCTGGTTTTAGATGCTGCCGCAAGGCGAATACACAAAATTGAATAAAGCATAGCAGCTGTTGGAATGAAATCAAACGACAGTTCCTAACCAGCAATCAGAGTTGCAATTCTATCAATGATATTGTCGTACTACTTATACATACATGACACTTGTTTCACCATGCCAGAGTATTACATCAAGATCTCTCGGCGGATAGATCAGTTCGGCAGTACTGAAGAATTTCAAAGTTGATTTGGACCAGCTCTCCTTGCCGATAAAGTTGATTTTGACATCATCCCCTACCGCAAGATATGATTTAGATTTGAACCTTGACCATCCTTTAGCAAAAATCATCATGCGACCATCCTTTGTACTTATGGTATATTGAGCAGGTTCATTCACACCAAGGCCACACATTGTAAGAGAAACTTGGCCGCTATCGCCCGGATTGTTGAACGACTCCCTCGTTGCTCTAGGAATTCTCTGTTTGCAAACAAGAAGACATACCCAAACAGTTAGATCAACACAGTGAATCATGCGAAACAACATGGAAATAAAAAAGAACGAAACACTTGGGCGGCCAATGCTTACCAAGAAGGTGTACATGTCGGTTTTTGTAAGGACTTTGGTATATGAAGTGCGAACTGCAGCCCAGTCTGTTGCCGGTGCAACTGCTTGTTCGGTTGCCTTGCACGGGCTAGAGCAGATGCAAGTGCAAGTGTTGGTGCAGGTGCCGAAGCCGCTGCTGTTGCGGAGATGGTGCTCCTTGTAGAGCTGGTGCTGGTGTCGGAGCTGGTGCCGGTGTCGATGCCCGAGCCTCCGGTAGATCAGCCTGATCCGCTGACGCGGTTGGTGCCCAATCCTTAGCTGGATCAGACTGAGCTACTGCCGCTGTCAGTGCTAGAGCAACTGCCGGTGCTTGATCCGTTGCTGAAGGTGGTACCGATGTGCGAGACAGCGGCGATCGTGTCTGGTCTGGTATGTTCAGCTTTCTAACTTGACTAGGCTTTGTGACCGTGATCCAGTTTTTTTCTTCATTTCTTTTAAACGCGAGAAGGACTAATTGTGGCGTTTTTGTTAAACCAAACTGCAGTTCATCATAGGGATTCAGCTTGTACTCGCATAAATGATCGATCCAATTTTTTCCAAGAATATAAGTGATGGGATGCCTTCACATCTTGACACGACATAAGAAGTGAAACCTGCAAAAATAGCCATCGTAGAGCAAACCAAACGGTTTATTCTATGATGAATGTCACATGGCAAAACCCGCATTGTAAAATTGCAGGAAAAGAAAGAAAACATGACATTAAATCAATAAGATTTAGACAGTAAATCAATAAGATTTACTTGATGTGACACGAATGAATCCTTACCAGGAAATCACTATGTTGAAGTACTAAACAGAAGATTGATCATCCAACTACGGGTGGCATGCAGGGGCCTCGGCTACTCCCACAAGCAGGACAGTCCAAAGGTCGTGACAAATCGTATGGACCGAACATCCATGGGACTGGAAATCCTGGTGGGTGCGATAAACCTGCAATGCATACAGATATTGGAGTGTAACCATAATTGATAAACCGTCCTCACAAAAAAGATGATCTGGATACTTATATCTGATGAATTGAGTGGATGACATTAACATAGACCGTTCTCGGATGACCACACACCAAAAGCGGCAGTAATAATAAACAATACAGGTTCACAAACACAAATCAAGTCATCGAACAATAGTACTTACTACGCACAAGCAAAGTTGCACTAATTAAACTCTGCAGACTATTCTTGCCACCGACCTATGGGATGAACCTCGCATAACTGACTAGGCCATGGACTTCGTGAGAGATGTCTACATGCACCATCACCATCTTGTTAACCTTGGAGAACCTAACAGAGTGGTCTTTCCACTCCTAAACATGATCATGAAGACAGGCCGCATCAGATTTGTTGGGAAGCTTTACAAGAACCACACCATTCGTAATCGAAGGCACAGACAGGAAATTGTTGTGGTCAAGTACAGACTCAAGAACACGCCTGGCAACAATGCTAGAAGAAAACACTAGTTTAGGACACATGGCTACAAGGACACAGCAGCTGGATAGTTTAGCAGTAGAACTCATCCTCAGGTCTTCCTGTTCACACGGCATGACTTTGAGAACTTCATATCCACCGCGGACCTGGTTGTAATTCAAACAGAAACCATATTTTATTACTACCTCCGTTCAGAAATATAAGATGATTTTCGATATTATACTCCATATATGACTACATATACACACAGAAATGAGTGAACAAAGACACTAGAACATGTCTTCAAAGGCATCAGAGCAGAGGGATTACTTGCAATATCCATAACACAAGTTACTGAGGCAAATATACCCTCTTCAAAGGTAGCATTGATAAATTATAGTATTCTCCGTCCCAAAATTCTTGTCTTAGATTTGTCTAGATACGATGTATCAAGTCACATTTTAGTATTAGATACATCCGTATCTAGACAAATCTAAGACAAGAAATTTGGGAGAGGGAGAAGTTGAAAGTAATCTATAAGAAATCAGTGTCAACCTCTCGCATATTTTGGTCAAAAGAGGAATTTAGAACCGTCATTTGGCACACAAAAATCACATGCAAGATCACCCATAAAGTTGTGCTACTAGTACTAGTACTGCGTGTTAGATGGAAAAACACGATCAAGATCGAGAAAAAGATCGTCAAGAAGAGATATTACCTGGACTTGCTTAATGAGGGATCCCGGAGAGGGGGGGCTTGGACAGGTCGATGGCTTTGAGCTTGTCTGCATGTAGTCTCGGCAGGGTGCTTGCGCTTCTTCGCACCATGAGCTTCGACGGTTTTGGCCAGAGCCATAGACATCACTTGGCCGGTGCTCCAGCATCCATCAAGAAACCTGTCAAATAGAAATAAAAGAAAAGAAACCATAATCACAAACCCAAAAGAAGAAAAGAGAGGGAGTTATAGGATCAGTCTCGGGGTTGCAAGACCGGCCTTGGCCGAATCAACACCATTGATACGCCACCTTTCCTTCTTTGGGAGATAAGAACAATGGCGAAGCAGGTCGGGGTTTTCTTGAAGAAATGAGGAACAAGATGAGGGAGAAGCGAGGGTTGGGTAGAGAGGAAGCCGAGAGAGAAGAGTGAAATGATGGTTGCTTCGTCCGTCCAACTTATCGCCGGAAAGGAGGGGTTTTGTGATTTGACGGCTCATTGGGCATTATCTGCGGCGCTCGATCGGGGTAGTCTCATCGTCACTCTACTAAGGAGTAATTTAGTGCATGGCTGGTGGACCCCGATGCTGGCTGTCCCACACGTCGGCGAAAGTGAGTAATTTAGTGCATGGCCGGAGAAGGATCCACATGGTAGAGCGTGTCCACTGTTTTTCTGAAGAAGAAAATGATTACAGCAAGCGTTTCCACTCTTACGACGGAGGAGTGCGAAACACGGCAACCACTTGAACATACACAGTGCTCCTACTACTAGGCATGTGGAGTGGTTCATACGTCAGTACTACATGATCTTGTTGCTAGTTTAGTAAGATATGACGACGACAAATGATGTTGTGCGTAGGTCAACTATATGAACAGTAATGTAGTAACATAGTACCGCTTTCTCGACTGTCCGGTCGAGAATGAACAGTGAGATCAATGTTAACAGAACTAGGTCTACAGCACACGGAGAGTGCGGTGCTACAGTACTCCACGAAACATGAACCATATGAAGCATGAATAGTGTTAGGCAGGGTGTATGAAGGGTGCACGGGATGGGAGCAAAAGTTCACTTCTCGACCCACTTTTGGATGTTTGGCAGAGTGCATGAAGGGTGCATGAGCCCACACTAGTAGGTTAACACAAATACACAAAGAGGAAACAACTACTCCGTCTAGGTGTGTAAGTCATCTTACGTTGTGCACTGCGACCAAGGCGGAGAGGAAAACGAGAAAACTTAATGTCTTTTTGCTAATTAATAGCATTGCATGCAATGAACTTACCACTGCATGCCATGTTTATTAGTCTCAAGTCATTGAAAGCATGCACGGCCCACGTCTCTTACTGGTTGATATGTCACAAAACAAGAAACGGGGAGGGAGTTAATGTACCGTGCCTAAGTGTTTTGGGATTATTTGGTTTTCGCAAGGTGACTTACACACTATATTGAGATGAGAATGCAACCAAACATACCCACACGCTTTGTGCTACAGTGACTGATCTGCACTGTCTGAGTTTGATCCAACGGTCATGTTGCGTTGAGACATGTACATGCCCATGCAGAGGGAGCCTAAACACCACCCAAGTCCCTCTGCTTCTCGAGGCACACAACGTTGGTGATGCAGGTGGCGAAACGGCTGAAAGGTAATGCAATCTACGGGAAGGCGGAGGGAGCCAGCCGAGGAGCGGGGAATCTTTTGGTTTTCACCATGGTAAAACACCAGTCAACGACTTCTCACATCATAGAGCAGTGGGTTTTACAGGCGGAGTCATCATGACTAATTGCTGCCGCGCCTACTTCCGTGAATCAAAAAAATCAAAAATCCTGTCGCGCCTGCTCCCGTCAATCAAAAAAAAATCCTGCCGCACTCAAACACCAGAGCAACGCCGTGGTGGATGTTTAAATTTACCTGCGGCAAGTAGATAAAAAAAGGGGTGAAAAAACAAATGTGGCGGTGGCCTAGCTAATCGTTCGAACTAGCCCAACTAGCCAGCCACCGTGCTTCACTGATGTACTCGGCGGGAAAAGTGGTCTTTCGTGATTTGACGACTCATTTATTTACTTGCTTCGGCGAAAACGCGTGATAGGGCGTCCCATGTCAGGAAGAATATATGCGTGCACCACCCGGGAGGACCCTGAAACTGCGCGGTAGGGTGTGCCATGTCTCGGCACGGAGGAAAAATGTGCATGTAAAAATTTACTGTATCAGACGTAGTACCTATGGTTCGACCTCGGGACCCAGCCAGTCGGTCGAAAACACCTCACTAGTCACACAACTTCATCATGCTAATATGGCACGGAGGATAGGTGTGGTTAGCTCTGTCTCGACCAGCCACAACGTCTCTTGTTCTAGGCGATTCTTCTATTTTCCAAGCTTTTTTTAGTTGTAATAACACCACGGCAAGCTAGCGTCACTCTTCGTGTGTACCCGTGCGAAGGTTAGACGATCGAGAGAAGAGAGAGATCGCAGACCTGGGACCCATCATTAAGTGAGTTAACGGTCATGCACGTGTAGACGAGGCACACTGTCGGTGTCAAAACCGGCGGATCTCGGGTAGGGGGTCCCGAACTGTGCGTCTAGGCGGATGGTAACAGGAGACAAGGGACACGATGTTTTACCCAGGTTCGGGCCCTCTTGATGGAGGTAAAACCCACGCCCCGCTTCGATTGATATTGATATTGTGGATGTTTACAAGAGTGGATCTACCACGAGATCAAGGAGGCTAAACCCTAGAAGCTAGCCTATGGTATGATTGTAAGGGTTGTTGTTCGTCCCCACGGACTAGAGCCATCCGGTTTATATAGACACCGGAGAGGGCTAGGGTTACATAGAGTCGGTTACAATGGTAGGAGATCTACATATCCAGACGCCAAGCTTGCCTTCCACGCCAAGGAAAGTCCCATCCGGACACGGGAGAAGTCTTCAATCTTGTATCTTCATAGTCTTGGAGTCCGTCGATGATGATAGTCCGCCAATGATAGTTCGGCCGATGATGGTAGTCCGCTATCCGGACACCCCTAATCCAGACTCCTCAAGAGCCCTGAACCAGGCTTCAATGACGATAAGTCCGTAGCAGATATTGCTTGGCATTGCAAGGCGGGTTCCTCCTCCGAATGATAGAAGATTGTGAACACCGGGATAGTGTCCGCTCGCAAAATAAATTCCACATTCCACCGTAGAGAGAATAATAATATATACACAAGCTCAATCTGCTGACGTTTTTGTGGCATGACGTCACACCACTACCAAGCCATTACTTGAATTGTTTTTTACTTTACCACCTTAGCGCATTTAGCGAGGCGGTTTCTTGGCACGCCTTGTCGAGCAGAGATCTTGTTTCCCTTAATCCGGATTCTCATCAATACGGACGTGGGTAACCCAACCGCGCCATTGATGGTGACGCAGCTTGGGGATAAGCGAGTTTTATTAGGGCGGTGGGGACGCAGAGACTCGCCCGCCCATATAAGGGATAAGGATTCACCTTCTCACCCACGCCTTCTTCCTCCTTTGCTTATCCATCTCACAAGACTCGAGCTCCAGCGCCCAAGTTCGCAAGATCTCGTCTCAACCTTCTCCGACCATGTCCGGAGCGGAGGTAAATGGTTGGCCTCCACCGCTAAGGAGGAGCACATCGCCAAACTGCACGGCGCCGATACCTGTCCGGCGACATCGCACCGGATTCCCGACGAGGGCAGCTCATCCCCACCCCTGGGCCCCATGAGAGGGTCGTTTTCCTTCCCCACTTCCTCCGCTGGACTGGGCTTTCCACTTCACCCTTTGTCCGGGGCTCATGTCCTACTACGGCCTGGATTTCCATGATCCGCGCCAACTTCATCCTCAACATCTCGGCGTTTATCGTCTGTGCGAGGCCTTCTCTCGCATCCGCCCCACTTCGCTTGTGGCTCAAGATCTTCAATGTCAAGCGAAGGTAGTGAAGGGCACTCAAGCCGGAGGCGGAGGCGCTATGTTGGGCAAGATGCCCAACGTCCTTTGGTTCAAGGGCCTTCGTGGAATCCGTCAAGGGGTGGCAATCGGGTGGTTCTATATCACCGAGCCGCGTGACCCTACATGGGCGGCGGCCCCGAAGTTCAGATCTGGTATCCCCACGCAGCTCACCTCCCGGAAAGAGAAGGCTTCTTGTGGGGCAGTCGGAGGAGCCGACGGGACTCCAAGCCGTATCCGAAGCTGGTGAAGAAGCTCAGCTGGTTAACGTGGTCCAAGTCATGCTCGTCCGCCGGATTCTCCCATGCCAAGAGCGGCATTCAATCTGGGAGTTCGATCCGAACAGCACCAGGCGCTGAGCAAGCTCTTCGACACAACGTACGAAGGCGCCTGGAGGGTGCTGTTCAAGGGCGCCGAAGCCCCCGCATCCGCGACTGAAGATCACGGATTTTGCTCGCAGCGCCAAGCCAACGAGGTAAGTGATTCTACCCCTTTACGTGACACTTGCTTTTCATAGTTTGACTCTATGCATTTTTTAATTTCCCCTTTTCCTTTGACAGGACTGGATGAGGAAGGCGGAGCAGATTGTCTGTCCGGCTCCTATGCCAGAAAATCCAGAGACGCCTGCCTAGCGGGTTGCTGGTTCCGCACCGCACGTGGTGCCGGAGAAGAAGGCCAAGAAGGAGGCCACGGTGCTCGAAGAGTGCCTTTTCAGGTGTCCGACGACTCGGGGCGGACTCCTCCCGAAAATGAGGAGGAGAAGAGGACTCTCTCCGGAGGAGGGAGAGAGGAAGAGGAAGGCTTCCCCAACAGGGAGGCGAAGGGTCCAAGAGGGGAAGGACTATTCCTCGACAGCTCCGCCAACATCAACGTTGGCGAGGAAGAATGGCCTTCAAGGGCCAGGCCACCGCGAGATCGTAAGTATCCGGATTCCTGATTTATAATTTTTTTCTGCGCCACATAATGTCATTTCGATGCCGCATGCTGCTCAAGTCCGCCAGTGATAATCTCCCCGCTTCATCGAAGCGGGTCGTTGGCTCCGCCGGATGTAGACTCAATCCCGACCGCCTCCACCTCGCGCACCGAGGACGCCGAGGTGGGATCCCAGAAGGACCCATCGGGGAGGCCCGAGGCGCCACAAGGCGCCCTTCGGACTTTGCGCCGACTCCAAATCGAAACCGCAGTGGTTCCCGAGTCCGCCGGCGCGCCCTTCAACGAAGGGAAAGACCGGACGCCGGGCGGCTTCCGCCCAACCGAGGCGCCGGGCAATTTGTTGGAGGCGCTGCAGAGCGCTTCCATCGAGAAGAACACCGCACTATTATGAGTGCGGTGATTGAAGGTGCAGCTCGCCAAGAGCGAGCTGACCAAAGCCTCGCAGAGCCTTCTATCGCTTTGAGGTAAGAAGTTAAAATATGCAATGTAATACCGCATAGACAAGAGCCCTCGATGCTCGGTTCGGTGTTCGGGAAGAAAAGCCGACCGAGGATCTAAAAAAGATATACGCAGGGTTGCTAAAAATTATGTCAATATGGGTTGCAGGCTGCGCTGCCTGACCTCTCGCCGCACTAATCATGGAGGTCGGTGCTTTAAAGCAGAGCTCGAGCGGTCCGAGCAAGAGCTCGGCCAGCGCCAGAAGCAGCTCCAGACAAAGAAGGTGAGTAACACCACTTTGAACTTGTACCTTATGTAAAAGGATTTAGGTTGCAACAAAAATAACAAGGATAACATGGGTACCGCAGGGCCACGAACGAGGTGGCGACCACGAAGAAGGCCGTGTCCGCGTCGAACGTAATGCGCGCACGGAACGGGCGGAGCGAGAAATGCAAGAGGCGCGGTGGCGGTGGTTCAGCAAGAGCTCCAGGCTCTCATGGAAAAGCATGAGAGTTTGGAGCGTGACTCAAAGACTCGAGAGTCCGAGCTTGCCTCGGCTCTCGAAAGTGCCAAACTGCCAAGGCCGATGCCCATAAGTCCCTTCAGAGATTGAGTTGATGAGGAAGATAGCGGCGGTAAGGCATTTTTCATGCAAAGCAAGCATGTGAATGTAAATTACGTGTTACTTACCCGAATTCGGAGCTCTCCAGGGGTGTTTGCAGATCTGCCTCGAAGCGTGTCTGATGCCGCCGCATTCTACCGAGCCAAGGAGGGGAGCTCGACGGAGAAGGTCTTTCGTCTCAAGATGTCGACGCCGCCATCCGGTGCCCCTAGCGACCAGTGAAGCAGCTGGTCGAGCTTCACAAGGTGGCCGAGCAGGCCATGAAGGGCCTCATAGTCCGGGTGTGGCTCGAGAGGCCATGCCAGGAGCTACTTCGCCCTCGGCGACGGTTGGTGGATGCGTGCCCTCGGGTGGAGGTTATCAAGCGCCCGCTTTGTATTGAAGGTGCTCGTCGGGCCCTTGCCCGCAAAGGTGCATTGGGGCAAGCTGGATGCGGAGAAGCTAATCACAGACGCGCCACCAGCGGGCAAGGAATATCATACACCCGAAATGTATTATAAGACTGTCCTGAAGCGTGCTCGCAAGATTGCGGATGAGTGCCCCAGGGATGTAATTATTGAGTAGATTCGCAATGTGTTATCCTGTGTGCTGAAAACTTTGTTCATATGCGCTAAGCAACGCTTGTTAATTTAAACTATTACCTTCGTGTGGCCGCTTATTAAATCGAGAGATGGCAAGTCGTCGGCTTCAGCCCCCATGCCACGAAAGTGTTGGGGTGTTCGGGATAAACTTGAGCACTCTTGTTCCCATTTTGGGTCCATCTAGGAGGCGCCAACACAACGAACAAGGCAACCGGACTTATAGTGCTTAAACACTCTCACTTAGCCATAGAATTCTATAATTTTAAATTTCGGCGAAGCCCCTAGTATTCGGAGGACCGAATTGGGCGCTATCCACGCCTTCGTCGGACATTGTCCGAACTTCGCTCAAGCGGTGTAGGTCTTTAAGGACCCGAAGGACCTCTCGAACAACGACCAGTCTCGCCTTATCATGACAGTCAGTTTTAGCTTTCTCCATCGAGGCGTTAACCTGCTCAACCGGGCGCAATCGCAGTGGTTCTCCCAGGCTACCTTAGCCGATAGTACGGAACGAAGGTGCCAAACATGGGAGCAGGCAAACCCAACTATTGACCCAAGACATGATTCGAGCCGATTCATATAATGCTATAAGTTCGGGGTGCCGCACTTGTGAAAGTGTGCGGACTTTATCACACCATAACGCGGAGAACGTAAGCCCCTGGTGTATTTGGCCATACCAAAATGTACGGATGCAACATGTAATAAATGAACATATATATATAAGGTAGTGCAATTATAGGCAAAAAGGTGCTGCATTTCATTCGAAAAGATATGCTATGAGTGCAGAATGATACAAATAGTGTGGAAAGCAAGGGATGGGACGAATTTAAAGGCGTCTCCCTCCAGGGGTAGGCCGCGGAATGTTGTATTTAACAAATTTAATGCTCGTGATAGAGACCACTGAGTGTTAAATGCGCCTTTGTCCTTCCCCTGGCTGTTGCATCATGAGTTCGGCAGGTTCGTGGCCGGACAGAGTTCTGTATAAAAAAGAGAGAAATAAAAGAAAAAAGAGCGACACACTTGGGAGCCCCTGGTGTGGTCGAACCGCACTCTGGGTTTGTTGTGGTTGTGCCTTTCCCCCTATGCCCATGGTATCTCCAGGGCATAATTATGTACGCGGAGAGTTTGTCTCACAATTATGCGAGGGCTGGGGTTGAGGCCGCATTGCTACGCGTGCTCGGAACGTGCTGTGGTCTTGGTTGATGTTGCTCCGGCGCGTTTGGCGTGTCCGTCGCTTAACGGCCGGACTCAAAATTGCCTTAAAAGGCTGCTCAGATTTCCGCCGCGAGAGTCATTGTATGTTCCTCCGCTCGAGGGAGCGTTCCGTGTTTCCATTGACCGTGATGACTCCACGAGGGCTGGCATCTTGAGCTTAAGGTATGCATAATGCGGCACCGCGTTGAATTTTATGAACGCGTTCGTCCGAGAAGAGCATGATAGCCGCTGCATGAACGGGACTATGTCGAAGATTAACTCCTCGCTCGAAATTATCCGGGATCCAAGACCACTTCCATTGTGGCGAGCTCGTACAATTGGCCTCGACACCTGGTATGACGCCTTTGAAGGTTGTCTTTGTAGGTTTAATCCTTGAAGGGTCTATGCCCATCTTGGCGACCGTATCCCGATAAAGCAGGTTCACGCTCTCGCCGCCGCCCATCAGACTCTCGTGAGGTGAAATCCATCGACGATTGGGTCTAAAACCACGCGCGAATCCGCCATGGCGGATATTGGTCGGATGGTCTCTTCGATCAAAAGTGATCGGGCAAGAGGACCATGGGTTGAATTTTGGGGCGATCGCTCCATCGCAGATACGCCCTTAGTGCACGCTTCCGCTCCCTCTTGGGAATATCGCTATGATATCATGTTTACCGTCCGAACTTGAGGGGGGAATCCTTTGTCCTCTGTTGTTCGGGCGGCCGGTCTCTTCCTCGTCATCGCTGTGTAGCCCCTTGTCACTGTTTTCGGCGATTAATTTGCTCGCCTGCTTGAATACCCAACAATCTCTGTTGGTGTGGTTAGCTGGCTATTCGGGGTTCCATGTATTTGACAGAGCGGTCGAGTATTCGGTCCAAATTGGACGGGCCCGAGTGGTTCTTTTGAATGGCTTCTTCCGCTGACCGGTTTGGAGCCTCGAATCCGGCGTTGACTGTCAGATCCTCATTGCTGTCGCCATTAATGTGGCGTTTGTTTTTGTTTCGACGCAACCTGCCATTGCGGTCCTTGGTATCCGGACTGCTAGCGTTTTTGCTGAGGTTGTTGCTGCGAGCTAGCCAGCTATCCTATCCCGCATGTAGCGGGTCATGAGTAATGTGAGGGCTGCCATGGATTTCGCTTCTCCCGCCCTAGGTGCCGGGCCAGCCACTCGTCACGGATGTTATGTTTGAAGGCAGGAGTGCCTCGCATCCGGACAATCGACGATTTGATTTTTCTTTGTTAAGAACCGTGTCCGTAATTGCTCGCCAATTCTTCCGGCTGCTGGATTATGTGGCTTAGGTCATCTCGTCCGTGGTCGCACATATACGCGCTCGGAAGTTGTCAAGGAATGCGGCTTCCGTGTCTTCCCAAGATCCAATTGACTCTGCGGGCAGGCTGTTAAGCCAATGCCGAGCTGGTCCTTTGAGCTTGAGGGAGATATTTGATGGCGTGAAGATTGCCGCCGCGGGCCATATGTATATGGAGGAGATAATCCTCAATCCAAACCGCGGGTCTGTTGTGCCATCGAGGATTCAATATTAACGGGTTTAAACCCTTCAGGATTTGATGATCCATTACTTCGTCGCTGAAGCATAGTGGGTGTGCGGCGCCTCAGATTGAGCAATATCGCGACGTAGCTCGAAGAGCGTTGTTCGCTGTGTTCGCCCGGCCGAGTAGTTGTATCCAGCGCGACGGTATTCGTCGTGGGTCTTGGGTCGCTCGCGTGATCCATAGATAGATCTGGATTGTCTCGCCTTGTCCTCCAGTATATCCCGCAAGTCCGGCGCGTTCCCCCGTGGCTTCATGCTTTTTGAGCGATGCCGGGATACGGTTTTGGTGGAGGGCTTGCACGCCTCTCTATCGCGGCCACGAGGTGGTCGGTCTGCCGTATTGTGCGCTGGTGATGCAGGTTTGTATGCTTCCTCCTCTAATCGGGGGAGCAACTTGCGTTTTGGGTAACTTTTGGAGGGGCGTTCGAGTTCATACTCTTCGGCCGCGAGGACCTCGGTCCATCTGTCGGCCAGTAGGTCTTGATCAGCTTGAAGCTGTTGCTGCTTTTTCTTTAGGCTGTTTGTCGTGGCCATTAGCCTGCGTCTGAAACGCTCTTGTTCGACGGGATCCTCAGGCACGACGAATGCTGTCGCCGAGGCTTGCCTCGCCTCCGGAGGGAGGTAAGTAATTGTCATCCTCGACCTCTTCGCCCGCCGCCTCTCGTGAGGGCTGCTTCTCGCCTCCTCCCGCGCTGGATCGTGGCTTTGGAGGGAGTTGTCTTCGCACTTTCGGGGTGTTATTATCTCCTATGCTCGAATCTCCATTCTTGCCATGGCGGATTTAGAGCGGCGCCACGACGCCGGCGCTTGGGCTGTTTCTTTAAGGAATCGGCCTCCGCGCTTCTTCGTCGTCCCCATCTTTTGGGGTGTCCACCATGTATATGTCGATGACGAGGTGGTCTTCCAAAGGTCTGTAGGCGCTGGTTCTTGGTAGTCTCCGCATCGCCGCCCATACCGCCGATGTCTTCGGAGTCGTAGTCGAGTACGCCGGTTAAATCGCCGACGGTGGCTACGAAGTGGGTGGTGGGTGGGCTTTGAATTTCTTCGTCGTCCGCATCCCAACCATCCCGGCCGTAGTTCGGCCGGGGCTCTCCGGATAGCGAGAGATGCTTCAGTGAATTTATGATTTCACCGAAGGGCGAGTGCTGGAAGATGTCCGCAGCGGTGAATTCCATGATCGGCGCCCAATTGGATTCGACTGGCAGGGGCGCAGGAGGTTCGGGGTCCGGCAGGGAGTCCGGCACCTCGGAGTCATGAGCTTTATGCGGGACAAGGTAAGTGTTCGCCCATCGCCAGAGAAGTTACAGCCCCGAGGCGGTGTCCAGCCATCCGCCCTCGATCTCGTGGATCGGCCCGGACTATGGGTCGAGCGGATTTGTGTGCGCCTCCAAGGTGCTGTCCGCGGCAAAGTTAGGTCATGCCCATCGTGACAGCACGCACGCCGATCGTTGCTCAGATCCATCAAGATCAAGTCTCCGCGGATGTCGGCCGTGAAGTTTAGGCTTCCAACCTGACTCGACGGCCAGGGCGAAGCTTCGATCTGCTCCAGATGGCCAAGTGAGTTGCCCGCAGCGCGGCGCCGCCGAATCTTAAGATCTGTCCGGGAGAAAAGTCTCACCCAGACTGCGTCGTTGTCGATTGAAGAGGCCATCAAGCCTATTGGTGACGACATAGAGGAACTCTCAATGAAAGCACCAATGTCGGTGTCAAACCGTGGATCTCGGTAGGGGGTCCCGAATGTGCATCTAGGCGGATGGTAACAGGAGACAAGGGACACGATGTTTTACCTGTGTTGGGCCCTCTTGATGGAGGTAAAACCCTATGTCCTGCTCGATTGATATTGATATTGTGGATGTTTACAAGAGTGGATCTACCACTAGATCAAGGAGGCTAAACCCTAGAAGCTAGCCTATGGTATGATTGTAAGGGTTGTTGTTCTGTCCTACGGACTAGAGCCATCCGATTTATATAGACACCGGAGAGGGCTAGGGTTACATAGAGTCGGTTACAATGGTAGGAGATCTACATATCCAGACGCCAAGCTTGCCTTCCACGCCAAGGAAAGTCCCATCCGGACACGGGGAGAAGTCTTCAATCTTGTATCTTCATAGTCTTGGAGTCCGGTCGATGATGATAGTCCGGCCAATGATAGTTCGGCTGATGATGGTAGTCCGGCTATCCGGACACCCCCTAATCCAGGACTCCCTCACACACCCTCTACTCTACTCTACGTAATACTGTATAAAATCAAGTTATGGGAGAAAGCCAACAACCGTTGTTGTTTCAGGCTATCGACTTACGCTTTGTAGTCCAGGTTGCCAGTTCGAATCTCGTCTTTTAGATTTGTTAGCTTTAGGTCCAAATTTGATTAATGACAAGTGGGACCCCCGTGTGTTATTCCGATATTTCAGTGTAGGATGGTTTTTTTTAACAAACACTTTGCGCGGTTAGACAAGTAACGGAACAAGTTACACGTATTTTGCAAGTTTACAATCAAAAATGACAGCGACACAGAGTATCACATCCACCCCGCAGCTTAGATGCTATGGTGATACGAGTTTTTACAATGTTGGAAGTGAGATCCAATGGCTTGGGAGTAGTCTTTGTAATTATGCGCAATTTCCAAACTCTCCAAAGGTTTTTTTTGCAAATAAAACATTCAAGCCTCATGTGTGCCACTGCATCTTGGATCCAACGGCTCCCCGTTGCTCATATTAGGTGCTCCCGCTGCTTAGTTACCCGCCATGTTGATATGAGCATCTAGGTCGATGATCGCTATCGATGGCACATGCGTCAGACTTGTACTTCTGCGCAATTCCCAAACTCTCTCAGCCATATCTGCAAAAACATTCAAACCTCCCTCGTGGGCCGTTAGATTCAGGAACTCGTATCACCATAGAATCTACGGTGCAGAGCACCTCATATTCTCCCCGCGAGAAAACATAAGGTGCTCTTGCAGCTTGGATGCTACGGTGATACGAAGCCGAGGTTGTTTGATCTGAGATCCAATGGCATCTCGAGCAGTCTTTGTGCTTGTAAGCAAGGGTCAACTCTTTGGGGGCTTTTCGCAAAAACCATTCGAACCACCGAGGAGGCGTTATCACAAATCCAACGGCTCGAAGAGCTTAGATCACCAAAGCATCTAAGGTGTGGTAGCACATGATATTCTTACATACATGAGAATATGATGTCCTCCTTCATCTTAGATGCTACGGTGATATGAGCTTCGAGGTCGTTGGATATGGGATCCAAGGGCATCTGAGTAGTTTTTGTACAAATTGTGTGCAATTCTCAAACTCATCAAGGTTTCTGTAAAAATATTAAGACATCATGTGAGCTGTCAGATCTCAGATCTACAAGCTCCAAGCAACTCAGACGGCATATAGCATCTAAGGTATGGGGGCACATGATATTCTCCCGGGAGGAGGGTGGGGTGCACAACCAATCGGTGGTTGGGAGGGTGGGGACAAATATAATCTAAACAACCCTAAACAGAGCTTCACAATTTTATCTAAGGTCGAGGGGTGATCCCGACAATCATAGCTCGCTGTAATTAAACACAACATTTGCATGTACTGTAGTACTAGACTTAATATTCATGTTTCAGTTTCATGTTCATTTTAAATATTGAATTGAGGACCATGCATGTCTTACATTTTACTCCCTTCGTTCCTAAATATTAGTCTTTTTAGAGATTTCAAGTGGACTGGCACATATGGATGTATATAGACATATTTTAGAGTGTAGATTCACCCATTTTGCTCCGTATGTAGTCGCTTGTTGAAATCTCTAAAAGAGTAATATTTAGGAACAGAAGGAGTATTTTTGAATTCGTGTCATACATGCATGGTTTGGAAAATAGATGACTATACTTATTGGATTGTTGTTGTGTTCGTGCGTGGGTGTCATTTGCATTGGAAAACTTAGCAGGGATACCATGAAATGTGAAATCCACGTTGAGATCACTATATCACAAACTCACTCTAATTCAGCAACTCGTCATAAATCAATTACCACGTTGAGATTAGTATTTGCAAGGAAAATATGGGCATTGTAATACACATAGATTCGTTCGGCAACTTAAAAGGTTCCTTTCGTATTCTCGAATGGTAGGACCCAACGGCGTACCAGCCAGACCTTGGCTCGTGTTGATCCTAAAAATATAAAAAATAAAAAAACCGGGCTCGTGTCCTTCTGGTGGCGTGCATGGTACGCACATTAGGCAACCCTAACCAGTCGAGCCTCCGCGTTTCGAGTCGAAATATCTGGCGGCCAGAATTCCAGCCCTAGGAAATTCCCCTCATGTCCCCGGTCCATAATGACTACCGATGAACAACGGAGGGATGTTTAGTAACTAGACAACGTTGTGTTAAAAAAAGTAACTAGACAATGTTACCTACCGTGCCGAGCACGGTTCAATTCCCTCGGTCGCCGCTCGCCAAGGTCACCCGTCAACTACATTGCCTAGTAGTAGTAGTACTACTACACCAGGATGAGCACAGAATTGAGCCCGTATGTTCGTGCCCAGTACTTGAGTTAATATATCAGGCAATGCACTGGTACGGAGGGATTATCCTTTTGCTCTGCATGTATAACTTGTCTGAAGTCTAACTAAGAAAAATGTTTGACTAAATCCTTTCTTAAGAAATACAACAGGACAGATGTATGGCTTGAAAATTTATTACATGATGCAGGTTATGATATTGTTTCGAATCCTGGATCTTAAATTTCAGAAAATCCAAAACTGACCATAAATTCTTGAAACTGAGCATGGTCACGTGATATGGCACAAATATTACTTCGTAATTTTTTTATTCAATTTGAGACAAGCTGCTTATGACAAGTTGAACAAATGAAGAGTCAAGGTATTTTGGAACAAAGACTTGTCACGCTAAGGCTTAACGCTTTCACTATTGAAACCATGGGCGTTACGTGCATCATGAGTCCCGCTTCTCATCGGCAGTGCCGTCCCGAGCAAGCGTGTGAGTCGACGGAGGCATCCGAGAAGACCGCCACGCGCCGGCCGACAGGAGGCGGCGGCGAGCAGGCTGCTGTGCAGGCTCACCGGGAGGCGAGCCCTTTGACCAGGCTCCGCCACCCACCTTCGTCCCAACTGCTCCCACTTTTAATGTCGCTGGCACCGCATTTTAAAATCAACCCCGCACTACTCGGTATTGCTACAATCTTCTCTCTTCCTCTACGATTCTCCTGTCGTCTACCTCCAACCAGCCTGACCTAAACGTACGCCATGCCGCATCACGATGGTCTGCCCTTAGTCTTCCGTTTCTCGAGGAAGACACCCAGCCGAGTCTCAAGAACATAAGGCGCTTTGGGGACGAGCTTGAACGGCCTTGCGGGAGGGCGCCGCTTTGTCCCCGCCTCCCGCTTCCTGCCGTTCTCGAGCTGCGCAAATACCATCCTCGTGGCATTGATGGGCTGGGAGCCGCACATTGTCGCCGATCTTGATGCCACGGGTTCCACGAGGTCCCCGTCGACTTTCACGCGCGCCCGTCCACCTGCGGCGCATGCGCCTGCGACCGACGCGACGCCGCGCCCGTGCAGTGCGGTGCACCTGCCAAAGACATGCGCTGCGCGTAATCGACGCGTCGCGTTCCTTGCGGTGCCGTGCACACGAATGTCTCCACCGCGCCGTTAGCAGCGCTTTGTCCCGTCGGCGGGTGCAGTGCCCTCGGCGGCATGGATGGCCGTCGTCGACCGCTTCCTTGCACCAACGCCGCCGCCTCCCCGCCCGATTGACTTCGCTCACGAGACCAAGTCTGTAACATTGTGGCCTTCCTTGAAGCTAGGGCCAACGTTCATGAGTACGCCAACAACGATGCAAGACGCCGCCGCCGCCGTCGGTCGATGACTGACGACACACGAGCACGCATGGAGGAGCCGCTTCCCACCGCAAGACGCCCCCGCCGCCGCCGCGTAATCTAAATTTGCCATGAAAAACATCCGGATTGCCATGCTTAAAATCCAAAGTTTATCATTTCCGTTTATTTTAGATCGATCATCGTATAATTTAAAGTTAGAGTCAGACTGAACAAAATCTATGGTTTGATCGATTGAATGTTCTGCTAGAGCCGTATCAAATTAAATATAAAACATCATCGAGCCACATGTATTCCTTGTCATCCAATGACCTAGACTGCTTCAATGTCGAGTGCTCAACACGTTTAGCGTGCAGTTAATTTCATGCCAAAAATAGTGCTAATCACATAATAACACGCAAATAATATCCAACTTAATATCCGCATGCACTTAATATACTTCCAAATTAACATGCATTGCACGTCCACACTGACTAGTGCTGCTAGCACGTGAAACTGGTGCCGTAACTTATGAATGCGTCCAGATATGGTCAACGGCAACATCGCCCGCGAGTTCTTCGTGTATGCCCGTGCGTCTAAACGCAGAAGGGGAGGAGAGAGAGAGCACATATGGAACCCACCAGTAAGTGAAGGCGAATAGTACTAAAAATAATATTACATGTTATCAATTAAATAGGCTGTGGTAATATAAAAACATTATGTGAACAAAGGGAGGTAGAACAAACATTGTTGTTCTACGTATGTTGCCTATTGACATGCGGCTTGAAGGCCCTGGTCGCATGTTCGATCCTCGTCCTTTATTTTTTAATTTGTATATGGGTCCAAATTTTTTTCATGACATGTGGGCCCCTTAGTGTGTAGTTTGTAGCACTTTAATTTGTAGGTCCAAATTTGTTCCATTCCAAGTGGACTATCGGTGTGTAGTTTTGTAGCTTATTTATAGTAATTAAAGAGAACAACAGAGTTGTTTGCAATAATACCATGGTGCGACATTGAAGCCGAGAAAGGACGTGCGAGAGAGCGATGACCGAGCTAGAGGGAAATCAACTAGGGGAGTTGCGGGGGTTGCAACAGTGTTTCGAGTAGTTGTGGGCCGAATGCTACGAAAATATAATCTAAACCGACCGGAATAAATGCCTACACAAATTAATCCAAGGTTGGAGTGCCCCTCGCAATGTAAATAGCTTCGGCTTTGCGAGGGATGGAGAGGTAGCTTCAATGTGTGGAAGATACGGCATGAGAAAGTGAGGTCAATCGAGAGACATATAGATAGAGAGACAAAGTGAGTGTGGTCCGACATTCATGGAACAAATATATATGCTCTGGAGAGATATTGTCCAATTGAGCTTTTGGCAAGGGTGAGGGCTGTAAGATAGAGCTTGAGAGATGATCCAGTCACATTTGTGTAGATATATTTTGTGCATGGGAGGAAGCAAGGTCGATCAATCACATAGGGTCGTCGTGCGATTGAAAGAGTGAGACGGGTTGGAAAGAGTGACCTAGATAGACAATGTGCATGAGAGAGTATACAATGTGAATAAGTCGAATTGGGCTCAAACATGGTGATATATCGTTTTTGTCTGAGAAAGAGCGAGGTCAATCGAGACATACAAAGAGAGAGAGGGAGAGGGAGAGAGAGAGAGCAAGCGTGGCCCACCATGAGGTCGAAAGAGTGGGGGCGGCTTCGATGGACTGACCTAGATAGACAATCTGTGTGAGAGAGTATAGAGTGTGTCGATCGAGGTCCGAACAGGGAGATATATCATTTGTGTGTGAAAGAAAACGAGGTTAAACGAGACTCAGATAAAGAGAGCGAGATTGAGCGAGTGTGGCCCGCCATGCAGAAGAAAGAGTGAGACAGTCTCGAGGGAGTGACCTAGATAGACAACGTGCGTGCATGCGCACGAGAGGGTGAGAGGGAGAGGGAGAGGGAGAGAGAGAACTCGGCATGGGGTGCAATGGCGGGTGTGTGAGGTAAATAAATTTCGTAACAGAGTGGAAAAGGGGGGTTGTGTAGTTGAGAGAGTTAGAGATCGAAACATGGAGAGAAAGAATGGATGTGTGTTGGAAACCGATAGCTTCCTAAGGTGGTTAGGAGAGGAAGATTGACTGATACAGGAAGTATGTAGCGTAAAAGGGGGTGGGGGGGCTAAAAACAACATTTGAGTGTAGACAGTACGAGACTTAATATCGATGTTTTAATTCGGTGTACATTGTAAGAATTGAACTGAGGACCATGCATATGGGTAATTATTTCGAATTGTGCCATACTATGTTTCGAAAAGTCGATATTGACTTGATTTGTTGTGCTATTTTGTAGGTCATATGTTTGAATCCATCCAAAAGTTTTCTCACTACCATGGTGTTCATCATATACATATGAATTTGTATTAAAAAAGTAGCATGGATACAGTGAAATGTGAAATCCACGTTAGAATTGGAGATCGCTATGTGACACACACTCTAATTCAAATAACTAATTATGTGACACACACTCTAATCCACGTTAGCGTGGATACCGTTTCGATTTTTTTTTCAAATAACTCCTCATTAATTAATTTATAGTATCTCATTTCGAATGACTAATTATTGCAAGGAAAAAACAGGCATTGTAATACATACACATTCGTTTGCAAATGAAAGAAGATCCGTTTGCATTCTCAAATGTAGGCGCACCAGGGTCGTGTCGTGGTGGTCGCGTGTGTCGGACGGACGCGTAGCACCCAGCCACCCACCCCCTCCCTCACTCCCCCCCAAAGGACGACGACAAAATAAGTTCGCACTTCCATGTTTTGGGTTGAAATATCTGGCGGCCCAATTCCAGCCCTGCAAAATCTCCCTTCTCCACCGTCCCCTTCCGCGCCCAGATTGCTCAAATCCCTAATTCGCCGCCAACCCAAGCAAAGTTCGAATCGCCCCTCGTCTCGTCTCTTTACCCACCTCTGTGTCGTACGACGACGACGGAGACGATGGTAGCACTTCACCACCGCACCGGAGCTACCTCATCTACGCCCTCGTCCACCGCACCGGGTGGTCCACCGACAACGTGGGCTGCCACAACCGACGTGCCTCACAGACACCGACTTCCACCGCATCAGGTGCGCTTCACCAACGCCGTCTCCCAGCTCATCGGGGCTACTTCACCGAGCACATCGTCGCGCCTCCGCCCCCTGAGGCCGCTGGGGCTTCACCAACGGTCTCGTCCACCGCATCGTAGCGCTCCGCTGCCACTCAAGATCTGCATCCGCTTGCCAGCCAATGCCGGCAAGATCACCCTTAGCGGCTCTGAAGTGACCCGCACTCTAGCTAGGCGAGCATGCCCAAACGTCGGCCCGAACTAGGTATCCACACATCACTCCCTTCACTGTTCCGACGATGTTTGGATATCCTTTCACTGCTCTCTTAGCTTACACACCTATCCAACTCTGACTTCAACTCTTATTTCTTCTGGAGATATCATCTGAAACAAGCAAATCCATTTCTTAGCGAAGCATGACGACGCTACGGGATCTGGTACACATCCTGCACACCCGTATAACCTTGTAAGTATCTATCCTCCGGTACAATAGCAAGGTCGATTCCTCTTATTTGATCAGCCATTTGCCATGTCAAAAATGCAGAGGGGGATGTCGTGGTTCTAAGTCTGACAGTAGAATGGGGGGTAGGTATGGAGAGGCGAGTTCCTAGCTATGGAGTAGTTGTATACGCAAGGGATTTACGAGTTCAGCCCTTCTCGGAGGAAGTAATAGCCCTCGTCTCGGAGCCCGAGGCGGTCATTGGATTATATGCGTATGTATTACGGGTGCGAACCCTTCTACCGTGGAGGGTGGCTTATATAGAGTGTGCGGGACCCCAGCCAGCCCGTAGCATAGGGTTTAAGTGGCGTTAAAGCTAGGCGTTCTTGGTAGCGCTTACATAAAGTGTCATTAAGATCATAAAGACTATTTAACTACAGACCGTTTGGGCACCGAGTGGCTCTTGGACTCCTGGTGGTCGAGTGGGTCTTCATGGTTGAGTGTCTTCGAATCTGTTGAGTGGAAACCTACCAGGTCGACTGGAAGGCCGCTTCTCTTGCGAGTGTCCTTGTGGAGGGTACCTTTGGGCAGGTCTATGACCCTACCCCAGGTACATGACTTCATCATTAGCCCCCGAATGGATCGAGGTTTGAGTGAGGAAGGAGTTGATAATCTTTCCGACCTGTTCTTTGTGTTGCGAGTGTGTCTTGCTCTGGATCAACGACCTTTTAGTGATGGCATCAACTTCTCTTTCAGTCACCTTGATCCATTCTTCACGTTTTGTCGAGTGAACTCTGTGAACTTGAGGATTTCCGAGCGACGGATCGGAGGAAATCTGCTATCTGATGGGTTGCCCCGCGGTTAGCGGATTTCGCGGGATCTGAATTTTGGGAAGCGCGTGAAGCGGAGAAAACTACGGCACTTGGATGGGATAAGACGATGACGCCTCGATCTTCGTGCCGCCTTTTTCGCCACGTATCGCGCGGCGCTATTCTTGGATTTGTGGGATTGCTGGGCCTACCGGTCAGCCACTCGGAAGCGGCCCCATATAAAGCGTAGGACAGGGTATTTTGAACAGTGCAACCCCAATCTTCTCCTCCCTCCGCCTCCAAACCTTCTCGCTGCGCTCTTAGCCTGTCCAGCGCCGCAGCTCTGTACTTGCTTCGCCGGCGACCATGGTGAAGGAGAAGACCGCAGCCCTGAAACGGGTGAAGAAGGCGGCGACGAAGGCTAAGGGGAGAGCGCCCAGTCGGGGCGGATCCTCTTCGCGGTCCAAACTGCCGCAAGGCTGGGTCCAAGGAGATTGGATCCGCTCGACCATCACCGAGAAGGACCTCACCGATCTGGCCAATGAAGGACTGATCCCCCATGGGTCGGCGAGGCTTCCGGGAACGGAGTGGCAACCGCTTTGAAGAGGGTGAGTGCGTTCTCCTGGCCACCCACGTAGATCGGGGATTTTCTCTGCCACCGAATCCTTTTTTCCGGGGGTTTCTGAACTTTTTTGGAGCGCAACTCCATCATTTCACTCCCAACTCCATTGTCTATCTTGCTGCTTTCATTTCGTTATGCGAGAACTTCTTGGGTTGTCGACCGCACTGGGGTCTCTTCAAGCACATATTCACCTGTCGCTCTCAGACGGTGAAGAAAACGAACCCGAATGACGAGAGAATCCAAGTAATCCATATGTGTGGGGGACTCGGGGTCCAGATGAGGGGAAGAGCACCTTTCCGGCTATGACTCTCCCTGACTCGGTTAGAGGGTGGCAGTCGACCTGGTTCTACTGCCAAGACCAGCCGACGCCGGGGCAGTCGACTGGGCTCCCTCCTTTCTCCATGAGTCGAGTGAACAAGCCATCTTCCCTGAAGGTGTTACCAGAGGAGAAGGCCCAATAAAATTGTTGATGGAGCGTGTACTCCAGCTCATTCGCGACGGGGTGACCGGCATGGATCTCCTGGAGGTTTTCCTTCGACGGCGTATTCAGCCACTCCAATACCGAGGTCATCCGATCTGGATGTACTCTGGTACGGATGATACCACTCGGGTCCATCCAGAGGAGGTCGATGACGCCACGCTGGAGAAGTGGATGACTGCCATCACAGGAAACAAAGATAACCCTCGCGGACCTAGGAGGATTCCACCACTCGACCAGACTTACGAAGTAGACAAGGTACAACCACTTATCTTCGACTGTGATTCAGCTGCATTCACTCTGTTTAGATGCCAACTCGTCGACTGACTTTCGCCTTGTTTTGTTGTCTTGTAGGTCACCACTGAGATGTACTCGATGCCCAACGGGGCGCAGGAAACAGTCAAAGAAGAAGAAGGAAGTGGAGGTGAAAGACAGGAGGAATGGGAGTCCAACGGCGAGGAGGATGAGGAGGATGACAGCTCTGATGAAGAGGAGGAGGAGGAGGAAGAGGAGGAAAACGTCGATCCTCCTCGCTCGGAGGGAAGTTCCAAGTTGACGCATGACCCGGCGGCCGGGCGCGGTAAAGCTGTTGTGCCTTTGGGCGGTCGGCAAGCGACCTAGGACAACTTCCCCTGCACCGACTGAGAAACCGCCGAAGCAACCTCGAGCAACGTCGTCAAAGCCGGTGAAGGCTCTGCCCAAGATGCGGATGGTCATCCCCACCATCTCCGGGTAACCAACAGAACCTTGTATTTCCTTATTCCACATGAGTGAAGTTTTGGTCGACTTGATGACTGATCAGCCGATTCTTGAAATCTACAGTGCCGCTACCTCCGAGACTTCAGCCAAGCACGAAGATCAGGAAATGGAGGATGCTGCCACTTCCAACCTTGGTATGATCTCTGAGGTTTCGCTTTTAGTCGATTGGGCTTCCATGTTTTACTTTTGAATCTTTCTTGTAGTTCCGCCTCACGTCATTGATCTCCCCGATGATGACGAGGAAGCGCCATTGAGGAAGAGGAAGAACAAGAGAGTGCCTGCTGGCAAGGCTGCCCGATCATGGCGATTCCCGAGATGCTGATTTACGAGGGAGGCAACCCCTCTGGCTTCGTGTCTTCATTGTATCACCGACAAGTGCCCGACCCACTTCGTCGACTGCTGATCCACCATCTCTCTTTGCTATACACCACGTCCCTGAAGACCAAGTGAGTGCTTCTAAGGAGGCCATACGCCAGGCAGGGATCATGATGGAGCAAGTGTAAGCGGTCCAAGAGGCTAGCCAGACGACCTATGATGCTAGTTCAGCTCTCTAGAGAAATGTCCAAGTAAGTCGATCGTTGCTTGTTTTGTTAGGATATGCTACCTAAAACTGCTTCCTTCTGGAGATTTCCATGTCAGACACCCACTTTGGGTGGGTGTGTCGATTAATTTTGTGGGGCACACTGAGTGCACCCACCGGGTGTAGTCCCGAGAATATGGTCGATTGCGTGCGATCGCTATAATCTTTATCTGTGAACTTCTTCACTCGTCTGGACAGACCAAGTCGAATGGAACCAGTAAAACTGGTGGGGGCACGCTAAGTGCACCCATCGGTGTAGTCCCGAGACTATGGTCATTGCGTCTGATCGACTATAGTCTAAAGAACTGTGTGTTGTTGTCGTTTTTTTTCTTTTGGTCGATTGGTGAACCAATTAGTAAAACCAGTGGGGCACGCTGAGTGCACCCACCGGTGTAATCCCGAGACTCTTGTCGAATGTTTTGATTCGATCGTAGTCTTAGAAATGCTACTATTTTTCCTTAATCACTCGGAAGTGATCTGTCTTTGATGTCTTTCGTTGGTTGACTCTTTGTAGAAATCTTGCGAGCTTGTGGCTCGCTATACTGAGCTAGAGAACAAACAGATCCAGCTCAACCTCAATTTGAAGCTTGCTCAGGAGAATTTCCAGAAGGCAAAGGATGAAGCAAAAGGTATGGCTGGTGAGAACTTTTGACGACTGCCTTTGTTTTTCCGTTCAATCTCAACTCTGTTCTCATTGTTGCTTTGCAGATAAACTGGAAGAGACTTTGAAGAAGAAGGACATTGACCTTGCAGAGGCACAGAAGGTGGCTTTGGAGAAAACAAAGCTCCCTGAAGAGAAGCTTGCCTCAGTCGACAAACTTGAAGATGAAAATGCCAAGCTGAAAGCCGCTCTTGACCCGCTAACAAGGAAGTTAGTCGATCAAGAACGACAAGATTACGTCGACAAGGCTGGCCAACCAAGGGAAGCGAAATGACCTGGAGATTTATCTTGGGGGGCTCGCCAAGAAGCTATTTCTCATGCTCGAAGGTAATCTCTTTTACCCGACTGTCTTGCTATCAATGGCTCATCACATGATCGTTATTTTGAATCTGAGTTGTGTTTTCAGAATTCTGTCAAAACTTCGAAGAAGAAACCAGTCGAGTGGAAACCAGCTTGGACCCCATCAACTCTCCTGTGAAGGACGAAGCTGCTATGAATGTGCTCCGACTGGAGTCTCGTGTTGTGTCACGCCCAAGATGCGACCCTATCCTAAAGGAACTCGAAGGTCCCACCAAGGATAGAAGCGCATCTTGAAGACGCTTTGCAAGGTGGATATCATTACATCAACATTACATTATAGTGGGGATACTTACATAAGACATACAATGTCACATGAATACATCAATACAACATACAAGATCAACATCCGACTACGGATGAATCATAAACAGAAACTCAAACAATATCCACCCTGCTAGCCCAGGCTGCCGACCTGGAACCTATCCCCTGATCGAAGAAGAAGCAGAAGAAGAACTCCAAAGCAAGCAAACATCGCTCTCGCGTCATGATCATCGCGAAACCTATACCTGCAATTGGTGGTGTAGTAATCTGTGAGCCACGAGGACTCAGCAATCCCATTACCATGGGGATCAAGACTAGCAAAGCTTAAATAGGAAAGGAAGGGATAAAGTGGTGAGGTTGCAGCAGCGGCTAAGCATATATGGTGGCTAACATACGCAAATGAGAGCGAGAAGAGAAACAAAGGAACGGTCGTCAACTAGTAATGATCAAGAAGTGATCCTGAACTCCTACTTACGCCGACATAACCCGAAACCGTGTTCTCTCTCGATCAACCCGAAAAGAGACACTCACAGTTACGCTTTACGGTTGGTGTATTTTAATTAAGATCAACTTCGGGTTTTCTACAACGGACATTAACAAATTCCCATCGCCACATAACCACGTGCACGGCTTTGAAAGTTGAAACCCTGCAGGGTGTCCCAACAACCCATGATAAGCTCTCGCGATCAACGAAGGATATTCCTTCTCCCGAGAAGACCCGATCAGTCTCGGAATCCGGCTACAAGACATTTCGACAGCAATAAAACAAGACCAGCAAAGCCGCCCGATCGTCGACAATCCCGATAGGAGCTGCACATATCTCGCTCGGGCAACACGGATGAGACATCCTACGAGTAAAACCAAACCTCGAGTTTCCACGAGGGGGCCCTGCGATCTACTCGGTTCAAGCCAGACTTAGAGAAGCACCGCCCGGGGGCTAAATAAAGATGACCCTCGGGTTGGCCGACCCAAGGAAAGGGTGTAGGTGGTGGTGAGGCAAATGGTAAAACCAAGGTTGGGCCTTCTTTGGAAAAGTCTTATTCAAAGCGAACTGTCAAGGGGGTCCCATAAATCACCCGACCGCGTTAGGGACGCAAAATCCGGGAACATAACACCGATATGACGGAAACTAGGGCGGCAAGAGTGGAACAAAACACCAGGCATAAGGCCGAGCCTTCCACCCTTTACCAAGTATATAGATGCATTAATTAAATAAGATATATTGTGATATCCCAACAAGTAAACATGTTCCAACAAGGAACAACATCTCCATGTTCCAACAAGGAACAAAACTTCATCTTCACCTGCAACTAACAACGCTATAAGAGGGGCTGAGCGAAAGCGGTAACATAGCCAAACAACGGTTTGCTAGGAAGGGGACAAAGGTTAGAGGTTCATGGAAATTGTGATGGCTTGACAAACAGGTAATAGGTAGCACAGCATAGCGATAGAACGAAGCAACTAGCATAGCAATGATAGTAGTGAGATCCAGGGTAGCGGTCATCTTGCCTGAAATCCCGCTAGGAAGAAGAACGAGTCCATGAAGAAGATGAACGGAAGTAGTCGAACGAATCCTCACAATCGCAACATTACCGGAACCGAGAAGCAACAGCGGAAAGAAACAAACAACATGGTAAATGCACAAGCATAAACATGGCACGATGCACAATCAAGTATGATGCATGTCCGGTTTAATGAGGCATGGCATGGCAATATGCAACAAACAATACTACCAATTAAGTGGAGCTCAATATGCAACGGGTTGCATATTGACAAAACAACACATTGACATATTTAGTTTGATCTCGTTTAGGTACACAACAATATTAAATGTTGTTAAACATGGCAAGAGGTGGAGCATAATTAAACTAACTATTTAGGCAAGTTTAAATGAGGCCGGAAATAAGAAACAACAATTCGGAAAATCCCCATGAGCAATATTTTAGATTCGGTACTGTTCTGCCCTATACACAATTTTAATGTTGTTAAACAGCAAAATAAAGTGGACCATGTTAAACTAGGCATTTTTCTACCCCATTTACATATAAAAAACATTTAATTCCGAGTTACGGTTATTTAGTTATGAAATAAATCATTTTAACATGGCATATTAGCAAATTTAAATAAACGGCAAGTTAAACATTTTAAACATGGATGGAAATGACATATTATTAATCTACACAATTTTCTGAGCATTTTACATGTATAATTTGTTTTAATCCGATGCATGGTTTATTAGTTATTAAAAGCATGAAGTGCAAGGGGGTTTCTGCAAATCTGTTAAATCACTGGATAATGGTTAAAATCGCTGGCAGGAAGAAAACAACACGGGCCGCATCTGGCTGGGCCAAACATGCACAAGAGAGGGGCTGATGGGGGCTGCTCACCCATGGGCTGAGGCCCGATTGGAAGCAGAGGGGAGGCCAGGCAGGGGGGCGCGCTGGGCCTGGCGAAGGGGAGGAGCTGGGGAGGCCCACGCGGGGAAGGCCCACGCGGAGGGACGCATCGGTCAACGGCGAGCGGGATGAGCGGAGCCTCTCTGCTCGAGAAGAAACAGAGCAGCAGCGGACTGGAACTTGCGCGCCGGAGGCAGGGACGGGGCCTTGGCAGCGGGGTCCGGCCGGGAACAGGCAAGGGTGGCGGAGGCCGGCCGGATCTGGTGGTGGAGGCGAGGTTCTGACGGCAGCGCGAAGCAGCAGGGGGTCGGGCGGCCACGAGGAACCTGGACGGAGAGAGCGGGAGGATTCAGCGAGGCGGCGGAGCTCCTGCTACAAGGCGCCATGGCTGCTGCATGGGTTCCTGGACAGGGAGAGAGAGAAAAAAATGAGAGAGGAGGGGAAGAACGGGAAGGAGGAGGAAAGGCAGGGAGGAGGCCGATCCACGGGGTTGCGGGCGAGGAGGGACTTGGCGTGGTAGTTGAGGTCCCTGGTGGTGGTGCTCGGTGGCGCCGAACTCCGCGAGGCGAGCTGCAGGAGGAGAGCACAGGAGGGCTCCAGGAGAAGGTAGAGGCGCGAAGGTCGACCCGAGAGGCGGCGTGCTCGTTGCTGGCCTTGGGAGGAGCTCGGGAGGAGGCGCAGGCAGCGGGGATGGAGCCGAGGAGGAGGCCGGCTTGCTCCGACGAGATTCGGGAGGAGGCTGAGGAGGCGAGGAGGCACAGCCTCGAGCGTTTCCTCGGGCAAGCAGGCGTGGGAGAAGGAGCTCGGGCTCCTGGTTGCTGCTGGTCGAGGAGGGCCGTGGGGAATCGAGGGATCTGATGGATCGATGGATTGATAGGTTGTGGCCTTGCCCGATCTGGAAAGCGAGGAGGAAGGTGGCGGCTTCGGTTGGGGAAATTTGGATCGGGTAGATCCCGAGGAGCAGGGAGACAAGAGGAGTGTGGCGGCTAGGAGGACAAGGGAGGATTTCTAGGGTTATCCAAAATAGACTAGGGTGGACTATATATAGGAAAGGGAAGAGTTTGAACCTTCCGATCGAAAACCAACGGACGAGAATAAATAGGTTAGAGAGTCCAATAAACAAAACAGAGATGTTTTATAGGCGTTTGGGGATAATCCGGACAAAACAGTAACGACTGCCCGGTCGGGTTCGGGGAGTTTCAGACACTTGTGACGGGTTTGGCGTAACGCCATGGAGACAAAAGGTTTTGATGAGCTCTTAAAAGAGAGAGAAGAGAGCGGTCCGGTTGATCCGAGAGGGGTCAACAGGACAAGCGGATCGACAACACCCCAAGCCAAGGGGAGAAACGAAAACTACTAACGGCTACGAGTTTTAAGAAAATATGCAAATGCAATGCACATGATGCGATGAGATGAAATGCATGGCATGAACAAAATGCAAATGATGCAATGATGAATGCAACGAACAAAAACAAAATGCAAAACCAAAAAAAAAACAAAACCCCAACCACGGAGGAAATAAAATAACACATCTCCGGAAAAGGCAAGAGTTGGAGTTCCGAATATGGAAAGTTGTATCCGGGGTGTTACAACACTCCACCACTACGAGAGGATCTCGTCCCGAGATCTAGGATGGCACCGGAGAGAAAAAGGAAGAGGAAGATAAGAGGTAAAACTAAGTTGCTTCTTTGACAAACGAGTGAAACCAAAGAACCTTGAGAGGTTGAACAAAATGAAAGAAAGAACACAACGAAGATGAACAAGGTTGAAAGCACTCTGTTAGAAAAGAGGAACATGGGATACGACGAGAACCAAGAGGTTTAGTGATAACATAGATATTGAAACCACTCCGGTTAAAACTAGATGGAGAAGGAATAAGATTGATATAATTTGGGCAGCACTCCGACTGTAAATGGAAGGAGTTGAACATGAACTTGACAAGATGAGAGGATAATTGATGAAATCAACAACACATTGCCTCCGGAACTATTGAAAGAATGGCACAAGGGGTTAGAAAGATTTCAGACAGCTCTCCGGTTGAGGAAGGAGGCAAAACTTGATAAGATGAGAGAACTCGAATGAAAACACAACACTCCGGTTAAATGGATAAGCAAGAAAATAACATGATCTTGACAAAACGAGGTGATGGGTCGACGAGAGTAACATCACAAAGCCTCCGGAAGAAAGAATAGAAGATAGATCATTGGAATAAAAGAATGGAGAAGAAAATGCCAACTTCTGCCACAAATGAACTTGGAAAAGCACCCTTGCAAAGAAGAATTTGACGGAGTTGTTGGAAAACAAACGCCGAAAAGAATAAGCTTGTAGTGGGCTTATGGAAACATCTCAAGACTATGAGGTGACAACCCGCCATTAACAGAAACAATTGATTGGTTGAGATCAGTGAAGATAAGAGAAACTTCTTCACCGAGATGAGAAGGAGAAATTTGGATCATTGGTAAGCACCACAAATAGAAACATTCCTTAGGGAAGGCTTTAGGTGAAATATGACCCAAGATGACTCCAACGAAGAAATTGATGGATTTAAAATACCTCATTCTTGACAACATATTAATCATAAAACTTGAAGGGAAACTGTCAAGAATGATATAACACCATCTCAAAAGATAAGGTAGGGGAATTGCACCTCAAAATGCAAGATGAAGAATACTTGAACTCCTCAAAATAAAACATGTGTTGAGCACCATGTTTATTTTTTAGTATAGCTTGGCGGATCATAACTTTGAGAGAAAACTTGAAGAACAATTGAAGAATGAAAGGAGTTCTTGATGAACCACCATGTAGAGCCTCCAGTAAGCAAAATGATGAAAAGAATAGGATCCAAGCCTAGAAATGATTTAGAAGGAGCTTCGCGATGAGATAATGCCGAAAACTTGGAACTCCGGAAAAGAAAAGATGAACAACTTAGAACCGAGAAATGATATCATGAACAATCTCCGGAAGAAAAGAATTGAATCACCTCGAGGAAATAAGAATAAGATTTATTGTATGCTTAACCTTCATCAAATTAAATTGATGACAAGCAATGGATTTGGCATACTACTTATTCTCATAGAAAGGATTAAAAGAGATATGGCGCAAACTTGTGAAGGTAATGATGGAACCACCGGTGGGATTGAAAATGAACTAGCAAAGAGAAAGAATCGCCAGGAAGAATTGGGAAAACAAATGAAGATGCTTGAGAGAATTTAGATACAAGAGAATGAAGAGATCATGAACTGATTAGAGGATATTTGAATGATGCACCGGTATGATTTAGAGAAACGAGAGCTGAAAGCTGAGAATGAGGAATTATGACATGATGGCCTACGGAGGAAAGAAATGGAAACAACTCATGAAATGCTCCGGATGGGTGAAAAGAATTCCCACAATCGAAAACAATTATGAGAGAATGGCATCAAGCTAGAACCATGAATCTTGAAGAGAATGGAGCAAGATTTGAGAGAAACTCTTCTTCGGTCTTCAAATGTTAAGAATGACGATAAGAAACATCACCATGAATTGTTGAGATACTCCGGGATGAAAATTGGAAAGGTTGAACCAACGATGAAAAGAATTTGAAAGATTTTGGAGAAAGACATTTGACTGATGATAACTCATTCTTACGTCAAACTTTGAAAAGAATTTTAGAATAACTCCGGGAGAATTAGAAGAGTCAGGTAAGATCCTGGGAAAAGACCTGTGGGTTAGGGCCCATTCAAAAGAAAACACCGTTGAACGATTTTGAAGAGAGATTGCACCGGTTGAATTAAATAGCTTGAATGAGAGAAAAACTTGAAGTAACTTCGAGCGGATTAAGAAAGGAAACATGATTCTTCTGAGATATCTTGAGCACTCCAGGACAAATGAATAGCGAGAAGTGAATGATCAAGAGGTGCACCGGTACGAGAAAAACATTTGAGATGAGGAAAAAAAAATATGATTGACAAAGCTTGAAATTAATCCACTGGAGAAGAAAGAGAACAAATAATGATGAAGGATGATGAGCTTGAAACTGTTGAGCATCTTCATGGAAAATCACCGGATAAGAACATTGAAAGAAAAGAATGAAGAGACTTCCACAAATAAAAGGATACATGATTAAGAAATCTGAGTCCTTGAAGAAAAAGGGTGGGAGGGCGGGAAAACAAAGATAACTTGGGATGGATGAAACAAACACCGTTGAGAAAAACTTAGAATTGATCTTGCGGATGTTGAAATGATCAGATCCACTTGAAGAGAAGCTCGCCGGTATTGAAAAAGAATTGACATGACGATCTCGATAAACAAGAAGGATTAGCACTCTCATAGAAATATGAGAACACCGCTTAAAGAAGGTATGGATTCAACATTTGACTTCGAAGCAACTCGAATACCACAAATAAAACAAAACAAAGGATTTGGCTTGCAGAATAAGCCGGAACAAATACATATGATAGAGATTTACCCAATCCCATATCATGCATCTGTCGGAAAGATATTCTAGGAGCTACTTGAATTCCCACCTATAAATTCCCGAAACTTTCTGGTTATGCAATCTGGTGTTGGGGATACAGGGGACACAAAATATATCACCCAAACTAACAATACCTAGATCCAGCTGTATCCATCCGTCAACACATAACCAAGAAACCTTCGGAAATCGTGTACCTCGACCTTCGAAAAGCATCCGTTATACAAGCTATGGCAATACTCCCGAGCTCGCCCCAGTACTGGTTTATCGGGGTTATCTCACCAACAACTGTACAAAAGAGATTTTCGATGTCGGCAAAACTCAGGTATTCCACAACTGCAACGATAAAATTGTGGCGACAACACCTCGGAGCTCAACTCCCGGGACACTGCCACAACCCCTAAATGTCAGGAGGCACCAAGAACAATGTTCTCGTCACAAAACCATCGGAACGATTCCAAGATACCCGCGTGATCCTAAAAATTTTTTTTCGTGAAATTTGAGGAGAGGAAAGACAAAACATCTACGTCAGGAGGCCTCACCAGAGCGACGAAGGGACTGAGGAGTAAAAAGAATCCTACTCTCCGATATATATAATCCTAAGACTCAAAATAGTTTTCTTCTAGACTCAACAACGGCCAACAAACAAGGGGGCTCCTAAGGTCGGTCGAGGCTTTGATTACCAACTTGTCACGCCCAAGATGCGACCCTATCCTAAAGGAACTCGAAGGTCCCACCAAGGATAGAAGCGCATCTTGAAGACGCTTTGCAAGGTGGATATCATTACATCAACATTACATTATAGTGGGGATACTTACATAAGACATACAATGTCACATGAATACATCAATACAACATACAAGATCAACATCCGACTACGGATGAATCATAAACTGAAACTCAAACAATATCCACCCTGCTAGCCAGGCTGCCGACTGGAACCTATCCCCGATCGAAGAAGAAGCGGAAGAAGAACTCCAAAGCAAGCAAACATCGCTCTCGCGTCATGATCATCGCGAAACCTGTACCGCTGGCTGGTGGTGTAGTAATCTGTGAGCCACGAGGACTCAGCAATCCCATTACCATGGGTATCAAGACTAGCAAAGCTTAAATAGGAAAGGAAGGGATAAAGTGGTGAGGTTGCAGCAGCGCCTAAGCATATATGGTGGCTAACATACATAAATGAGAGCGAGAAGAGAAACAAAGGAACGGTCGTCAACTAGTAATGATCAAGAAGTGATCCTGAACTCCTACTTACGTCCGACATAACCCGAAACCGTGTTCTCCTCTCGATCAACCCGAAAAGAGACACTCACGGTTACGCTTTACACGGTTGGTGTATTTTAATTAAGATCAACTTCGGTTTTCTACAACGGACATTAACAAATTCCCATCTGCCACATAACCGCGGGCACGGCTTTGAAAGTTCAAACCCTGCAGGGTGTCCCAACAGCCCATGATAAGCTCTCGCGATCAACGAAGGATATTCCTTCTCCCGGAAGACCCGATCAGTCTTGGAATCCGGCTACAAGACATTTCGACAACAATAAAACAAGACCAGCAAAGCCGCCCGATCGCCGACAATCTCGATAGGAGCTGCACATATCTCGTTCTCGAGGCAACACGGATGAGACATCCTACGAGTAAAACCAAACCTCGAGTTGCCACGAGGGGCCCATGATCTACTCGGTTCGAGCCAGCACTTAGAGAAGCACGGCCCGGGGGCTAAATAAAGATGACCCTCGGGTTGGCCGACCCAAGGGAAAGGGTGTAGGTGGTGGTGAGGCAAATGGTAAAACCAAGGTTGGGCCTTCTTTGGAAAAGTCTTATTCAAAGCGAACTGTCAAGGGGTCCCATAAATCACCCGACCGCGTTAGGGACGCAAAATCCGGGAACATAACACCGATATGGCGGAAACTAGGGCGGCAAAGTGGAACAAAACACCGGGCATAAGGCCGAGCCTTCCACCCTTTACCAAGTATATAGATGCATTAATTAAATAAGATATATTGTGATATCCCAACAAGTAAACATGTTCCAACAAGGAACAACATCTCCATGTTCCAACAAGGAACAAAACTTCATCTTCACCTGCAACTAACAACGCTATAAGAGGGGCTGAGCGAAAGCGGTAACATAGCCAAACAACGGTTTGCTAGGAAGGGGACAAAGGTTAGAGGTTCATGGCAATTGGGATGGCTTGACAAACAGGTAATAGGTAGCGCAGCATAGCGATAGAACGAAGCAACTAGCATAGCAATGATAGTAGTGAGATCCAGGGTAGCGGTCATCTTGCCTGAAATCCCGCTAGGAAGAAGAACGAGTCCATGAAGAAGATGAACGGAAGTAGTCGAACGAATCCTCACAATCGCAACATTACCGGAACCGAGAAGCAACACCGGAAAGAAACAAACAACATGGTAAATGCACAAGCATAAACATGGCACGATGCACAATCAAGTATGATGCATGTCCGGTTTAATGAGGCATGGCATGGCAATATGCAACAAACAATACTACCAATTAAGTGGAGCTCAATATGCAACGGGTTGCATATTGACAAAACAACACATTGACATATTTAGTTTGATCTCGTTTAGGTACACAATAATATTAAATGTTGTTAAACATGGCAAGAGGTGGAGCATAATTAAACTAACTATTTAGGCAAGTTTAAATGAGGCCGGAAATAAGAAACAACAATTCCGGAAAATCCCCATGAGCAATATTTTAGATTCGGTACTGTTCTTCCCTATACACAATTTTAATGTTGTTAAACAGCAAAATAAAGTGGACCATGTTAAACTAGGCATTTTCTACCCCATTTACATATAAAGAACATTTAATTCCGAGTTACGGTTATTTAGTTATGAAATAAATCATTTTAACATGGCATATTAGCAAATTTAAATAAACGGCAAGTTAAACATTTTAAACATGGATGGAAATGACATATTATTAATCTGCACAATTTTCTGAGCATTTTACATGTATAATTTGTTTTAATCCGATGCATGGTTTATTAGTTATTAAAAGCATGAAGTGCAAGGGGGTTTCTGCAAATCTGTTAAATCACTGGATAATGGTTAAAATCGCTGGCAGGAAAAAAACAACACGGGCCGCATCTGGCTGGGCCAAACATGCACAAGAGAGGGGCTGATGGGGGCTGCTCACCCATGGGCTGAGGCCCGATTGGAAGCAGAGGGGAGGCCAGGCAGGGGGGCGCGCTGGGCCTGGCGAAGGGGAGGAGCTGGGGAGGACCACGCGGGGAAGGCCCACGCGGAGGGACGCATCGGTCAACGGCGAGCGGGACGAGCGGAGTCTCTCTGCTCGAGAAGAAACACAGCAGCAGCGGCCTGGAACTTGCGCGCCGGAGGCAGGGATGGGGCCTTGGCAGCGGGATCCGGCCGGGAACAGGCAAGGGTGGCGGAGGCCGGCCGGATCTGGTGGTGGAGGCGAGGTTCTGACGGCAGCGCGAAGCAGCAGGGGGTCGGGCGGCCACGAGGAACCTGGACGGAGAGAGCTGGAGGATTCAGCGAGGCGGCGGAGCTCCTGCTACAAGGCGCCATGGCTGCTGCCTGGGTTCCTGGACAGGGGGAGAGAGAAAAAAATGAGAGAGGAGGGGAAGAACGGGAAGGAGGAGGAAAGGCAGGGAGGAGGCCGATCCTGGGGTTGCCGGCAGCGAGGAGGGACTTGGCATGGTAGTTGAGGTCCCTGGTGGTGGTGCTCCGGTGGCGCCGAACTCCGGCGAGGCGAGCTGCAGGAGGAGAGCACGGGAGGGGCTCCAGGAGAAGGTAGGGCGCGAAGGTCGACCCGGAGGGGCGGCGTGCTCGTTGCTGGCCTTCGGGAGGAGCTCGGGAGGGAGGCGCAGGCAGCGGGGATGGAGCCGAGGAGGAGGCCGGCTTGCTCCGACGAGATTCGGGAGGAGGCTGAGGAGGCGAGGAGGCACAGCCTCGGCGTTCCTGCAAGCGAGGCGTGGGAGAAGGAGCTCGGGCTCCTGGTTGCTGCTGGTCGAGGAGGGCCGTGGGGAATCCAGGATGATGGATCGATGGATTGATAGGTTGTGGCCTTGCCCGATCTGGAAAAGCGAGGAGGAAGGTGGCGGCGGTTGGGGAAATTTGGATCGGGGTAGATCCGAGGAACAGGGGAGACAAGAGGAGTGTGGCGGCGGCTAGGAGGACAAGGGGAGGATTTCTAGGGTTATCCAAAATAGACTAGGGGTGGACTATATTGTGACGCCCCAAGACCGGAGCTTTAGTTGCCTTCCAGGGTTTCCGAGTTTTGTCGTGCGATTTGTTTTGTTTGTGCATTCATCATGTCATCTCTTGCATTGCATCATGTCATCATGCCATCATGCCATTCAATTTCTGCAACTCTTCTAAATAAATCGTATGGATCTTCGGTCCATTTAAACCGAGGGATTCACATGGTGACTTCTCTTTATAACATATCCTCCCAATATTAGGGAGCTATATTAAAAATATTCCATTGTTTTGGAATCACCATAACCCACTTGCATAATAAATCCCATGCCTTTTCTGCTCCGAGTTGACCTCAAAACCTTGCCAATATTATTTCATCAGTTTCCGGTGTTCCACCAAAAATCCTCGGGCCATTTTTGTTAAATTCCTCATATTTTTATGAGTCCGGGAAAATTGTCCTCGTTCCCAAATTCTTTCCCTAACCCTCTCTTTCTTTTTGTCTCTATTTATTTCTTTTCTGCTAAGAGAGGAGAGAGGAGAGCAGCCACAGCTTGGCCTTCTCCCAGCAGTCGGCCCAGGCCACCGCAACCTCCCGCAGGCCCAGCCGGCCCCTGGCCATTCTCCTCCACCAGGCCGGCCTAGCCTCCCGAGGCCCAAGGCCCACCAAGCCAACCCTCTAACCCTAGCCCGCAGCCTTCCTCCTCTCGTCCTCCCTCCAGCGCCGCTCAGCCCGATCCCCTTCTCTCCCTCTGCGCCCGATCTCCCCATCTCCCTCTTGATCCCCCGATCCCTTCTCTCCCTCTCGATCTCTCCCTCTGGCCGCCGCCACCTCGCCCTTCTTTCTCCCTCGCGCGCGACCCCGTCGCCTCGCGCCTCCACCCCTCGCTGCGACCAGGAGCTCCGCGCCCTTCCTCCTTCAGCCGCTCCTCCTCCGCCTCGACGTCGCCGCCGGCAGCGGCAGCAGCTGCTGCACACTCTCGCCGCCGCCGGCCTCTGCTCTCCTCTGCCTCGCCCCGTTCGCCCGGAAGTTCCGCAGCGCCACCGGTGCTTCCTCCGGCTGCCAAGCATCATCAGCTCCTTCCATGGCCACGCCTCGCCGTCCGGGCTGCTGCTCCCGTCGGCCCTGCCATTGCGCCTCCTCGCCGAGGCCACCTGGTTCCTCCTCCACGCCATGGCAAACCCGACCCCAAGCTCCTGCTGCAGCCGCTTCTTCCCAGCTCCGCCCCTACTTCTCCGGCTTCGTCCTCGATCGGACAGCATCGACCAGACCCGCCTCAACGCCCGCAATTCCGGCCCCTCCTGCAGCACTCTTACACGCACCCCTCGTTGGCCTTGATCCCTGCCCGACTCCAAGACCGCAGCTCCATGTCCCGTGGGCGCCAAGCTCTCTTTCGGGACCTCCTCAAGACCAGAACGCATACGACCGAGACCGCCAAGTTCGACTACACGGTGACGCCTAAGTACCCCTTCGTTTCGTCAATACCGCAAGTTCGAAGATCCCAAGTACCACTACGACTCGTGTACCATAGCGAACATGTACGGCTACATGACGACCCGACGACCACCGAACCGGAAACGACAAGTACCCCTACGCCCGAAGACGTCAAGTCCGTTTCGGGATTCACCAAGTTCCTCTACCGTCGACTCGAACATCTACGAAAAAACGTGTACCACGAGCGCCAACTTCGACTACCGCACGGTTACGCCAAGTTCATCCACGGGACATGAACAACTACTTCCGATGACGAGATGTACCACTACCGTCGGCCCGTGAACGACTACTTCCCTCTACGAAACGTTCTCCGCCCCGAACGCACGCTTCTAAGGTATAACCACCGAGATGACCGACCGTGATCGAATCATCCTTGCGATGCCCCTCTTTTGCCATGCCACCGTTCCGTGGGAACCCGGTAACCGGGAACACCCCACCATCCTTGCATGACACGCTCACGCCCACTTCTTTTGCTCCGGTATCTCCGTGAGTTATCGGAACCGATATGTTGCCGTGGCATCATTTCCGGATTCGTTGCCGTGGCACCCCTTTTCGATCCGCCATGGTGACCAAATGCTTCATAACATGCTCATGTTAACATTTTCATAAAAATTGCATAAACTTGTACATGTCATCCGCATCATGATAACAACATTTAAATGTTTAAAATTGTTGTTTGCTTTAATTTGCTTAAATGCCATGCTAAAATGATTTATTTCATAACTAAATAACCGTAACTCGGATTTAAATAAATTATATATGTAAATGGGGTAGAAAAATACCTAGATTAACATGGTCCACTTTATTTTGCTGTTTAACAACATTAAAATTGTGTTTAGGGCAGATCAGTACCGAATCCATAATTTGCATATGGGGATTTTCCGGAATTGTTGTTCGTTGTTTCCGGCCTCATTCAAACTTGCCTAGTTAGGTAGTTTTGTTGTGCTTCACCTCTTGCCATGTTTAATAACATTTAATATTGTTGTGTCCCTAACCGAGAGAGAACTAAATAAGTGATGTGGTGTTCGTCAATATGCAACTCGTTGCATATTGAGCTCCACTTAACTTGTAGTGTTGTTTGTGCATATTGCCATGCCATGCTATTTAAACGGTCATGCATCATACTTGATTGTGCATCATGCCATGTTTATGATTGTGTGTTTACTATGTTGTTTGCTTCTTTCCGGTTTGCTTCTCCCGTTAGCTTCGGTTTCCTTCGGAGTTGTGAGGTTAGATTCGACTACGTCCGTTTGTCTTCTTCATGGTTTCGTTCTTCTTCCTTGCGGGATTTCAGGCAAGATGACCATACCCTCGAAATCACTTCTATCTTTGCTTGCTAGATGCTCGCTCTTTTGCTATGCCTATGCTATGATGCCTATCACTTGCTTATCATGCCTCCCATATTGCCATGTCAAGCCCCTAACCATCCTTTCCTAGCAAACCGTTGTTTGGCTATGTTACCGCTTTGCTCAGCCCCTCTTATAGCGTTGTTAGTTGCAGGTGAAGATGAAGTTTGTTCCTTGTTGGAACATGGAGATGTTGTTCCTTGTTGGAATATGTTTACTTGTTGGGTATCACAATATATCTTATATTATTAATGCATCTATATACTTGGTAAAGGGTGGAAGGCTCGGCCTTGTGCCTGGTGTTTTGTTCCACTCTTGCCGCCCTAGTTTCCGTCATATCGGTATTATGTTCCCGGATTTTGCGTCCCTAACGGTCGGGTGATTTATGGGACCCCTTGACAGTTCGCTTTGAATAAGACTTTTCCAGCAAGGCCCAACATTGGTTTTACCATTTGCCTCACCTATGCCCTTTTTCCCTTGGGTTTCGGAGCCCGAGGGTCATCTTTATTTTAGCCCCCGGCCGGTGCTCCTTCGAGTGTTGGTCGAACCGAGCTACTGGAGGGCCACCTTGAGGCAACTCGAGGGTTGGTTTTACTCGTAGCTAGTCTCATCCGATGTTGCCACGAGAACGAGGTGCGTGCGACTTCTATCGGGATTTGTCGGCACATCGGGCGGCTTTGCTGGACTTGTTTTATTGCTGTGAAATGTCTTGTAGCAGGATTCCGAGACTAATCGGGTCTTCCGGGAGAAGGAATATCCTTCGTTGATCGCGAGAGCTTATCATGGGCTAAGTTGGGACACCCCTGCAGGGTTTGAAATTTCGAAAGCCGTGCCCACGGTTATGTGGCAGATGGGAATTTGTTAATGTCCGGTTGTAGAAAACCCGAAGTTGATCTTATTTAAAATACACCAACCGCGTGTGTAACCGTGATGGTCTCTTCTCGGCGGAGTCCGGGAAGTGAACACGGTGTTGGAGTTATGCTTGACGTAAGTAGTTTCAGGATCACTTCTTGATCATAGTTGTTCGACCGTGCTTTGCTTCTCTTCTCGCTCTCTTTTGCGTTTGTTAGCCACCATATATGCTAGCCGCCTGCTGCAGCTCCACCTCACTACCCTGTCCTACCTTTAAGCTTAAATAGTCTTGATCTCATGGTGTGAGATTGCTGAGTCCCGTGACTCACGGATACTTCCAAACCAGTTTTGCGGTGTGCCGATGAAACGTGCAGGTGATGCACCTGAGCTCAAGGAGGAGCTCGATGAAGATCTTGTTCATTGTGTTGTTTCGTTTCAGTTGATCAAGAGTGGAGCCAGTTGGGACGATCGGGATCTGTGTAGCATTTGGGGTAGTCTTCTTTTATTTTGGTTCCGTAGTCGGACCTTGATTGTATCTGTATGATGTAATGTTTTACTCATGTATTGTGTGAAGTGGCGATTGTAAGCCAACTATGTATCTCTTTCCCTTATGTATTACATGGGTTGTGTGAAGATTACCTCACTTGCAACATTGCTTTCAATGCGGTTATGCCTCTAAGTCATGCTTCGACACGTGGGAGATATAGCCGCATCGAGGGCGTTACATATATATAGGAAAGGGGAAGAGTTTGAACCTTCCGATCGAAAACCAACGGACGAGAATAAATAGGTTAGAGAGTCCAATAAACAAAACGGAGATGTTTTATAGACGTTTGGGGATAATCCGGACAAAACGGTAACGACTGCCCGGGTCGGGTTCGGGGGAGTTTCAGACACGCGCGCGACGGGTTTGGCAAAACGCCATGGAGACAAAAGGTTTTGATGAGCTCAAAAGAGAGAGAAGAGAGCGGTCGGTTGATCGAGAGGGGTCAACAGGGACAAGCGGTCTGACAACAGGCCACGAAGCCAAGGGGAGAAACGACAACTACTAACGGCTACGAGTTTTAAGAAAATATGCAAATGCAATGCACATGATGCGATGAGATGAAATGCATGGCATGAACAAAATGCAAATGATGCAATGATGAATGCAACGAACAAAACAAAATGCAAAACCAAAAAAAAAACAAAACCCCAACCACGGAGGAAATAAAATAACACATCTCCGGAAAAGGCAAGAGTTGGAGTTTCGAATATGGAAAGTTGTATCCGGGGTGTTACATGTTGCTAGCGTGGTGGATTATCTTGCTCGACTAAAAGTTGAAGTGTCGCGGATTGACTCGACTCTCTGGCCAGATCAGACGCTTCAGAATGACCTTGAATCCCTGATGACTCGACTGAATGGGATTCCAAGTCGAGTGCAAGAATGGAAAAAGTCTTCTGCCAGGTGTGGTGCTGATGTTGCTCTATCTCTGGTTCGTGTCCACTGCAAGGAAGCGCAAGAGGACAAGCTGGTGTCTCTCAAGGTTTCCAACACCAGGAAGCACAACTTCAGATCTTTCATGGAGACTTTCATCACTGCTGCTACCCGTATTGCCGATGGAATCGACCTCGACCAGTTTGTTGCACCTTCCAGTCCTCCGCCGGAGGAGTAAAAAACTTCTAAGTCCCACCTTATATTTTCCTCGGAATGCCGAGTGGTTTTTGTAACCGATAAACTTTAACAGGCTTAATGCCTGAGCACCTTTGGATCCATAGGACGTTTATCCGAACTTGATTTATCCTTTAACATGCTTTGTTTGCCTTCGAGAGAACTTTGTTCCTCATTCGGAAGATATTCCGTTGAAACTCCAGTCGACTTGTGCTTCATCTATCCTGCAGGTAGAGATGGAACACAGACTGCGACTTACCTCGTCGTCCTTGCGGATTGGGATGAACCGCACGTTGTACTTGTGGCGAAGCTCCGAAGGGGGAGGTAGCAGTCGACCTGCACCTCGTCGTCCTTGAGGATTGGGATGGACTGCACGTTGTACTTGTGGCGTAGCTCCGAAGGAGAAGGTAACAGTCGACCTGCACCTCGTCGTCCTTGCGGATTGGGATGAATTCCTTACTTAGGCGAGCACTGGACCGCAGCTAAGCCCCGAGTGGGAGGTTTGCTCTCACTCTGTAGGATTTTATTACTTAGGCGAGCACTGGCTGCAGCTAAGCCTCCGAGTGGGAGGTTTGCTCTCCACTCGGTAGGATTTTTATTACTTAGGCGAGCACTGGGCTGCAGCTAAGCCTCCGAGTGGGAGGTTTGCTCTCCACTCGGTAGGATTTCTATTACTTAGGCGAGCACTGGGCTGCAGCTAAGCCTCCGAGTGGGAGGTTTGCTCTCCACTCGGTAGGATTTTTATTACTTAGGCGAGCACTGGGCTGCAGCTAAGCCTCCGAGTGGGAGGTTTGCTCTCCACTCGGTAGGATTTTTATGGCGTAGCTTTGAAGGAGAAGGTAGCAGTCGACCTGCACCTCGTTGTCCTTGCGATTTTCATTATTTTGGATGTTAAGGCGAATCCTTGGGCTGTTGCAAGCCCCCGAGTGGGAGGCTGGTTCACCACTCGGTAGGATTTGAATACTTAGGCGAGTACTTGGACTGCAGCTAAGCCTCCGAGAGGGAGGCTGGCTCGCCACTCGGTAGGATTTTGAATACTTAGGCGAGTACTTGGACTGCAGCTAAGCCTCCGAGTGGGAGGCCGGCTCACCACTCGGTAGGATTTTGAATACTTAGGCGAGTACTTGGACTGCAGCTAAGCCTCCGAGTGGGAGGCCGGCTCACCACTTGGTAGGATTCTGAATACTTAGGCGAGTACTTGGACTGCACCTAAGCCTCCGAGTGGGAGGCCAGCTCACCACTCGGTAGGATTTTGAATACTTAGGCGAAGCGGATTCGCAGCTAAGCCCCCGAGTGAGAGACTGGCTCGCCACTCGGAAAGGATTTTTTTTACAAACTTAGGCGAACCGGATTCGCAACTAAGCCACCCACTGGGGGAAATTTCAACAAAAAGTAATAACAATCACTGGGAAAATTATAACATTCTTGTCATAGATAAACAAACTACAAAAGTACTTTTATTACATCTCAACCGAGTGAGTATTAAGTGTAAAAGGGGCGGAGCAGCTCCGCGTTCCAAGCTCGAGGCTCGTCGATCTGGCGATCAACGTTGTAGAGATGATACGCTCCATTGTGGAGAACTCTTGTGACGATGAAGGGACCTTCCCAAGTGGGAGCGAGCTTGTGTGGTTTCTGTTGATCCACTCGGAGGACCAAATCTCCCTCTTGGAAGGCTCGACTCTTCACATTTCTGGCATGGAATCGACGCAAGTCTTGCTAATAGATAGTCAAGCGGATCAGGGCCATTTCTCTCTCCTCTTCAAAGAGGTCGACTGCATCTTGCCGGGCTTGTTCCGCTTCTTCTTCAGAGTATAGTTTGACTCTAGGCGCATTGTGAAGCAGGTCACTCGGCAGAACTGCTTCAGCTCCATAGACCAGGAAGAATGGAGTTCTCCCAGTCGACCGATTAGGAGTGGTCCTCAATCCCCAGAGAATTGATGGAAGTTCGTCGACCCAAGCTCCTGCTGCGTGTTTGAGATCACGATCAGCCGTGGTTTCGCCCTTTGAGAATGAGGCCGCTTGCACGCTCGCTTGTCCATTCGACCGAGGATGAGCCATGAAGCATAGTCGACCAGCGTGCCTTGTGAGGCGCAGAAGGCTTTGAACTTGTCATTATCAAGTTTGACCCATTGTCGGTGATGATGCTATGCGGAACTCCATATCTGAATATCAACTCTCGATGAAAATGATAGCAAGGCATGCATCGAGGTTCTTGATGGGCTTGGCTTCGATCCACTTGGTGAACTTGTCGATCGCTACTAGCAAATGAGTGAAGCCGCTTCCGCCAGTTCTCAACGGTCCAATCATGTCCAATCCCCAAACAGCGAAGGGCCAGACAAGTGGAATGGTCTTCAAGGCTGAGGCGGGCTTGTGCGACATGTTGGAATAGAACTGACATCCTTCACACTTTTCGACTATTTCTTTTGCCATTTCATTTGCTTTTGCCCGGTAAAATCCCTTTCGGTATGCTTTAGCCACAATGGTCCGAGAGGACGATGATGGCCACAGTCCCCAGTGGATATCCTCAAGAATTATCGACCTTCTTACGGCGTGATACACTTCGCCGACTCAAGTCACGCTTTCTCGAACAACTGTCCCTTGATCATCAGAAGGCCTTGGATCGTTGGACGATCCGTCGAGCCTCTTCTTCATTCTCCGGGAGCTCTTTCCTTAGGATATATGCGATGTACGGCATCGTCGATCGGGAGTGATGACCACAACTTCCATAATTAGGTCGACCACGGCTGGGACCTCAACTTCATCGGATCATTGGCACTCTTTTTGCGGGGCTTCTTACGTGAAAGGATCCTCCCACCGATGGTGCATGAATGTGCTCCAAAAATACATTACTAGGAATGGCTTCCTCTTGATCCTATCTTCGCCAAATCATCCGCAGCTTGATTTTTCAGTGGGTATATGATGAAGCTCTAACCCTCGAATTTCTTCTCCGACTTTCAGACCGCATTACAATAACCTGTCATAGCTGGGCTTCTGACATCCCACTCCTTCATCACTTGATTAACAACTAGATCCGAGTCGTCGTAGACCATAAGGCGACGGACGCCGAGTGAAATGGCCATGCGCAATCCATACAGGAGTGCTTCATATTCTGCTTCGTTGTTGGAAGAATCAAAGTGAATCCGGAGAACATATTTGAGCCTATCTCCTCGGGGGGAAACCAATACAACCCCTGCACCAGAACAGTTCAGCATCTTGGAACCATCGAAAAACATAGTCCAGTGTTTCGAGTGAACTTGAGTCGGAAGCTGCTGTTCAGTCCACTCGGCGAGGAAATCTGCTATTGCTTGGGACTTGATGGCTTTCTTTGCCTCGAATTTGATATCAAGGGGAAGGAGTTCAATCGCCCATTTTGCCATTCGACCAGTTGCATCTCTGTTATGAAGATTTTCCGACAATGGGGCGTCGGCGACGAATCGTAATGGAATGATCGAGAAATAATGAGCAACCTTCTTTGTGGTCATATAAATCCCATAAACAAGCTTCGATAGTGAGGGTATCTTTGGTTTGATGGGTCAAGACTTCAGAAAGATAATAAACTGGGCGTTGAACTTTGAAGGCTTTTCCTTCTTCTCCCCGCTCGACCGTAAGTTCGGTACTGATGACTTGTCCAGTGGCTGCAATGTAAAGCAGCAAAGGCTCTTTGCTGATTGGGGCAGCAAGCACCGGTGGGTGGAGAGCGAGCTTTGAGCTCGCAAACGCTGCATCAGCTTCTAGAGTCCACTCGAACTTGTCTGACTTCTTCATCAATCGGTAAAGAGGCAATGCCTTTTCACCGAGGCGAGAGATGAATCGACTTAAAGCGGCCAAGCATCCAGTAAGTTTCTGGACATCGTGCACACGCACAGGGCGCTTCATTCGGAGTATGGTGCCAACCTTTTCGGGGTTAGCATCGATTCCTCGCTCAGAAACGAGAAAACCGAGTAACTTTCCACCAGGAACTCCAAATGTACACTTTGATGGGTTAAGCTTGATATCATACCTCCTGAGATTGGCAAATGTTTCAGCAAGGTCAGTCAACAGGTCGGAACCCTTTCGTGACTTGACCACTATATCATCCATGTACGCTTCCACATTCCGACTGATTTGAGTGAGCAAACACTTCTGAATCATCCTCTGTCGGTGTACTAGAGTAGGGGTACCCTAGTACCCCGAACTCGTGCCCGGGCAGTTGCAGCACCCCGCGGCAGGGCTGGCCTAGTGACCGCCAAGGTCCTCCGCGGCTCCTTTGGAGCCATTCAAGAACAAAGTAATCAAGGCCCAGGCAAGAGGAGCTTGCCGGGAAGACCACTCAAGGCACGAAGGAAACAAGGCCCCGGTAAGAGGAGCTTGCCGGGAAGGCTTGGTGAGCGACAAGCTCCCGAGCGCGACAAGGATTCTGCCACGGCAAGGCGCTTGCCGCGGTAGGCAACCTCTCTTCATCTCCGCTCCAGCTCATCCGCCAACGTGTCGCCATGGGGCTTTCCCAGGCACGCGTGTCAAAGGGCTGTGCAGCCAGGGAGCAGCGCAAGCGGCGCCGACAAGCTACCATCGTGGTGAACGGAGCGCGACTTGACGGTCCTGCAGCCTTTGTTCGAGGCGACTGGGACGGGCATTTATTACTCTTGTCCCTTGCCGTCAGAATTAGGTATGGGGCACTGTACACTGTACAAGTTGGTGTACCAACCATCGATTTTTCCTATTTTACCCTTGTCTACTTGCCACCTGTCGGTGACCCCTTGAGACTATAAAAGGAGGCCCATGTGCAACGTAGAAAGGGTTGGGCTCGTTCGGTTCATTCGACTCATACAAGACCACACTCATTCAGGCTAGGCTTTGTAGCTCTCATTGCTCCCTAGCAAGAACACAATAGAATCAACCAAGCAGCAGTAGGAGTGTTATCTCTCCGGAGAGCTCCGAAGCTGGGTAAATCTGCTCGTGTGCATCGCCTCGATCCGCTCTTTGTGCAGTCTCCGCCCCCCATCGAACCACAAGGGACTCGGTCCCATAGGTGTTCGTGGGTCACGATCAGCTTCCCCGACATCTTTGGCGCGCCAGGTAGGGGGCGTTGAGGCTGTGTGAACCCGATCCGGCGTTCACACGAGCAACAATCTTCATCATCTTCATCAGCATGCCACCGAAGAAGAAGGCTTCGGCGGCAGCAGAGTCGTCCGCGTCAAACCCACCACCACCAGAGCTGACGGGTGGTGGGGAAGACGCTCGCGGAGGAACGGGCGTCGTCGAGAGAGCCCACGACGCCGCCAGGTCCAAGGACAAGGCGGCGCAAGCTTCGGTGTCCGAATCTGCACCGCGTCCTTCTCAAGAGGCGCGAGACCGACAGCGTCATGATGCTCACAGCACAATACGCTCGTTGGATCAAGGCCAAGCTGGAGGATCCCGAGGCCCTCGAGACCCGCATGCACGCCAGCATGCTGGTACGAGCGGAGTACGGTCGCTTGGGCGGGATGCTGCTCCTCCTAACTTGGTTAGGAGCCCGAGCACATCCCGTTCCTCGCTCCGTACGCCATTGCCACCCTCCACTCCAACAGAAGCCTTGGCGAGAGCTCAACTGCTTCTAGACTATCCTCCAACGGCCGACAAGGTCGACGAATGGAGGGCCACCATCCAGAGTCTCATCGGCTTTGCCAACGGCGACGTTTCGCGCCAACCAACTGCGTCCTTGCCGCGGCGCGACGACAAGGCATGAGCCGGTGGCGACGATACCTGCGGGGGTGTAACCACAATGCACTCCCCTTCTCGAAGGCCAAAATCACCAGCTCCTCGGATCCACCTCGACAGCGACTCCACCGCCTCGTCGGATCCACGAGCTCGCCGTGATCAGCGCCAAGTTCTTCAAGAACGGCAATAAAAAGACGCTCGAACTCGCATCGAGCGCCAAAGAGAAGCGCGGCGTCAATCCGACCAACGCGCCGGGCCTGCTGTTGACATGCATGCGCCAGGGGAACTAGGCGACTTGCCGTACGCGGTAGGTTGCCCTGCGTTCACTCGTGAGCTGCGGTAAGTCCAGTGGCCCGACAAGAAAAACTTCAAGCCAGATGTGCCAGAGAAGTATGATGGCAGGACACACCCATCGGAGTTCCTCAGCATCTACACCATCGCGGTGCAAGCTGCGGGGGACGAGACGACAAGATCCTTGCCAACTACTTCCCTCTGGTGCTCAAGCCAAACGTCAGATCTAGGCTCATGCACTTGCCGTACAGCTCCATATCTTCTTGGGCAGATTTGTGCCATCAGTTTGTCGGCGCCTTCACAGGCGGCCATAAGCCTCATGGCCAAGAGAGTGACCTTCACCTGCTCGCCCAGAAGGAAGGAGAGTCCCTGCGCAAGTTTATCCAGAGATTCAGCCGTGTGCACTACAACATCCTGCACGCCCACCCCGCCAAGGTGATCAGCTGCGTTTCACCGAAACGCGGAACCGCAGGATGAGGGAGGAGATGGCGATGTGCAAAGTCAAGGACGTCAGTGAGCTGTATGCCTTGGCCGACAAGTGTGCACGCGCTGAGGAGGGAAGAAGACTCCCATGAGAGAATGTGGGAGTAGAATCTGACAGTGAGGAGACCGCCCCGGCAAAGAAGAGCCGGCGGTGAAAGAACAGAAAGAAGAAGAGCAAAGAGGTACTAGTTGTCGAGCAGTCCGGCAACGGAGGTGGCGCGAAGAAGGCCAAGGTTGGCGGCTCTGGCAAGGAGGTTGCCGCTGACACCGACCGCCAAGCTGTGGCGGCCGCCGACAAGCCGGACAACTCCAACAAACAGTACTGTAAGATTCACCGCACCAAGGGCCACGACCTCCAGAGCTGCAAGAAAGTCGAGCAGCTCGTTGAACTACAGAAGGCTGAGTACGAGCGGCAAGACAAGGAGAAGGCCCAGGAAGGTGCTGCGACAGCCAGCAAGAAGAGACCCGGCCGGGGAGGACGCCGCGGCAAGGCCAAGTAGCGGCAAGGAGACAGACCTCCCCGCGGCTGTGACAAGGATGAAGAAGATGATGACGATGAAGACATGGAAGACGATGAAGCTAATGAGCAGGAGTTTCAGAAGGCCACGGAGGTTCTCTACGTTGACGGTGGTGCTTCTCTGCATACCTCGCACCGCCAACTCAAGCAATGGATGCGGGAGGTCAATGCAGCAGAACCATCTGTGGAGTCACGTAGACCTCTGAAGTGGTCCAGCACGCCCATCATTTTTGATATTGAGGACCACCCCGATCGCATAACTGCGGTCGGGTGCTTGCCGATGTTGGTATCACCAACTATCCGCAACCTCAAGGTCACTAAGATGTTGGTTGGCGGCGGGGCCGGCCTGAATCTGATCTCCTCTGCAGTGCTCCAGAAGCTTCAGATCCCTGACAGTGAGCTCGAAGAGACTGGCACTTTCCAAGGAATCAACCCAGGAAGGAGCAAGCCGAAAGGGAAGATTACGTTGCCGGTAACATTTGGCAGCGAGCTGAATTTCAGAACTGAGAGGGTCACATTCGACGTTGCCGATTTCCCATTGACCTACAATGGAATACTTGGTCGTCCAGCACTTGCCAAGTTCATGGCAGCCTCTCATTATGCTTACAATTTGCACAAGATGCCCGGCCCGATAAGTGTCATTTCTGTCCATGGCGATAAGAAGGATGCGCTTATCTCTTACGACAAGATTTACCGATGCAGCATTCGCGACGGATAGCAAACCACTCGCCACTGAAGCTCCGGGGAAGAAGAAGACCAAGTCCGCAAGAGCTCGATGCCCACTCCGCAAGCGCACTCTCGGAGTGCTGCGCTACCGTCGAGGACGCACCATCGAGCTCCACCCACAAGTGCAAGAAGATGATGGCAGCTCCGCCGAAGACCAAGAAGGTGCCCGCCAAGGAGGACGACACTGGTGGTACCTTCACCATCTGTGCCACGCTTGACCCTAAATAGGAAGGCGAATGTCGATGTGTTTGCATGGCAACCATCTGACATCCCCGGTGTTCCCAGGAAAGTAATTGAGCACCACTTAGCTGTCTGTCCTCATGCGCGGCCCGTCAAGCAAAAACTTAGAAAACAGGTAGTGGAGCGCCAAGAGTTCATAGCAGAAGAGATCAAGAAACTGGAAGCAGCAGGCCTTGTTAGAGGAGTGCTCCATCCCACGTGGTTGGCCAATCCGGTAGTTGTATGCAAGGCAAATGGGAAATGGAGACTTTGTATTGACTTCACGGATGTTAATAAAGCTTGTCCCATAGACCCATTTCTTGCTTGCAGTATAGACCAGATTGTTGACTCCACGGTGGATGTGATTTGCTTTCATTTCTTGACGATATTCGGATATCATCAGATATTCATGGCAGAAGAGGATGAAGAGAAAACCGCATTCATTACTCCATGTGGCACATACTGCTTCATACGGATGCCTTTTGGTTTGAAGAATGCTGGTTCAACGTTTGCAAGAGTATTCCATGATGCCTTTGAGCCACAAATGCACAGAAATGTAGAAGCTACATGGATGACATAGTGGTCAAGAGCAAGGACAAAGCAACTCTGGTTCAAGATTTGGATGAGACTTTGCAAATCTGCGCAAGATCAACCTCAAGCTCAACCCCGAGAAGTGCGTGTTTGGAGTCCCATCCGCAAGCTTCTCGGGTTCTTTGTGTCTCGTGAGGGAATTGAAGCCAACCCCGACAAGATTAAGGCCATTGAGCAGATTGAAGCACCAAAGCGCGCCAAGGATGTAAGAAGTCTTGCCGGTTGCGTGGCTGCTCTCAAGAGGTTTATCTCTAGGTTTGAGCGCTACCGCCATTTTTCAAGATTTTGAAAAAGGCAGGTCCAATGAGATGGACTCAAGCGGAGGCTGCGCCGCAGGACTTAAAGAGGTACTGTCCTCCACTCCAATACTTGTCGCACCTAAGCCACAAGAGAAGTTGTTGCTGTATATAGCGGCAACCAATCAAGTGGTTAGTGCTGCGTTAGTAGCGGAGAGGAGGCGGATGATGAGCCGGCAACCGAGGCAGATGCATCCAGCGACAAGGTGGGGCTTCGCCACAAGCTTTGGTCCCGATAAGGACTAATCTGCAGGATTGCGACAAGACATGTAAAAGGATGGTGCAGCGCCCGGTCTATTTTGTCGCCCCTTTCGCAGGGGCTAGGTCAAGGTATCTCGTGTGCGAGAAATTGCTTTTCAGCCTCCTCATGGCCTCGAGAAAGCTGCGCCATTACTTCCAAGCACATGAGATAACAGTTGTCACTCGCTTTCGCTGAAGAGGATATTGCAAAATCCGAAGCAACAAAGCAGGATTGTTGAGTGGGCATCGAACTGCCAAGCTTTGGCCTCAAGTTTGAAAGCACTTCAACTATCCAAAGCAGAGCATTGGCAGAGTTTATAGCAGAATGGACGCCAACACAAGATGAAGAAATTCCAGAGACGAGCATCCCTAGCAAGGAAGCAAGTAAAGAGTGGCTGATGTATTTTGATGGTGCCTTTTCGCTGCAAGGCGCTGGTGCCGGCGTGCTGCTTATCGCACCCACAGGAGAGCACCTCAAATACATAGTCCAAATGCACTTTCCCAAGGAGCAAGCAACAAATAATACTGCAGAGTATGAGGGTTTGCTTGCCGTCTCGTATCAGCAAAGGACCTTGGGATCAAGAAGCTTATCGTCGTGGGTGACTCGCAGCTTGTCGTCTGCCAAGTAAACAAAGATTATCAGAGTCCATTCATGGAAGCCTACGTTGATTAAGTGAGAAAGCTAGAAGAACACTTTGAAGGCCTGCAAATGGAACATGTTCCAAGAGCTCGTAATGATATTGTCGATGGCCTCAAAGTGATCTGCACTCAAGTTACTGTGGAACCAGGAATTTTTGTGCTCAAGCCGACTCAACCAAGCTGTAACACCATCAACCGGACAAAGCAAGAAGAAGAAGTTGATTTCGGTGACTACTTTCCGCAGAGCTCCCCTGCCGCCGCGAGAAGGTCCCCAAAATCAACGCAGATATCGCCGAGGAGTAGTCTCGCTCCGACAAGCCCTAGGGTTTGTTTCGTAAAGCGCACGCCCCGACAAGTTTTGCTCCGCAAGCTTGCCGGGATCATCAAGCTCGGCGGAACCGCAGTTTCTTGGCGTGGAAGCCGATGTTCCCGCAGCAAGAGATGTGCCTTTAGTCCTTGTTGTCGAGCCGCAAGCTCCAACATGGGCACAACAGATCGCCCATTTCCTTGAGCATGTGAGAACTTCCAAGAGCAAGAAGAAGCGGAAAGAGTAGCCCGGCAGTCAAGTATGTACCAGTTTGTTGACAACATCCTGCATGTAAGAAGACTCAACGGTGTGAAATTGAAGTGTATTTGCCGGAAGATGGACGAAGCTATTGGCAGAGATACACGGAGGCATATGTGGTCACCACATTGGCGCCAAGAGCACTTGCCGCAAAGCTTTCGGCAAGGTTTGTTCTCGCCGAAGCCCTCCAGATGCAATCGCACAAGTAACCTGTGTGAAGTGTGCCGCCCATTCAAAACAGATACACCAGCCAGCTCAAGCTCTCCGACGATCCCTTTATCATGGCCATTTTCGGTCCGGGGCTCGACATCTCGGCCCCTTCCCCGAGTTGTCGGGGGCTTTGAGTACTTGTACGTCGCAATCGACAAGTTCACAAAGTGGCCGGAAGTGGAAGCAGTGAGGAAGGTGAGAGCACACTCGGCAGTTAAGTTCTTCAGGTCAATTGTTTGCCGTTTTGGGATACCTAATCGGATCATCACCGACTAACGGCACCCAATTCACGAGTCGCACCTTCATGCAAGACGCCCAAGATCTTGGCGCCAAGGTCTCTGCCGCTTCGCTTGCTCACCCGAGAGCAACGGTCAAGCAGAGAGGGCAAATGCTGAAGTGCTGCGAGGACTCAAGACCAGAACTTTCGACAGGCTGCGCAAGTGCGGAAGAAAATGGATTGAGGAGCCGCCGGTGGTCCTTTGGTCGATCAGGACGACGCCAAATCGAGCCACTGGCCAAACACCTTCTGCTCTAGTCTATGGAGCAGAGGCAGTTCTCCCCACGGAACTCGTATACGGGTCGCCTCGAGTGCTCTCTATGATGAGCTTGAGCAAGAGCAGCTGCGACAAGAAGACGCGCTGCTCCTCGAGGAGGATCGTCTTCAGGCTGCTATACGAGCTGCTCGCACCAGCAAGCTTTCGCGCCGCTACCATAGCCGCAGTTAATGCCGAAGCTTCCAGAAGGCGACCTTGTTCTTCGCTGCTCAGTCCGCCAAGAATTCCAACAAGTTGACGCCAAGTGGGAAGGCCCTTATCGGGTGAAACGAAGTCACTAGGCTCTGGCGCTGTCCGCTTTGAGACCGAAGATGGCGCTCCGTGAGCAACTCCTCGAATATAGAGCATCTTCGTAAGTTTTACCCATAGGGCTGCGTTGTCGGAACCTGCTCCGGCAACCACCCTTTTGTACAAGTCTTGCCGCTGTTGCATGTAATCCTTTGTACACAAGCCGCGCAGACCGATGCATCAAGAAGCTCATGTGTTGCGCATGCTTTGTCAATTTCATGCTTTCATCATCATTATGCATGTATTATCCGACATTTTGTGCAGCATCCACACCCGTAAGTTTATAAAGAGCCACTAGGCTCCATAACTTTATTTTCTTCTTTCTTCTCATAAGAAAGGAAGGTTCATCCGCCCACAAGTTAACCGGGGAAGGAGAAGATAATCGTGTGGGCCACCAAGTGTCGCTTGAGGAAGTATCGCCTTGCCGAAGCAAACGATGAAAAGCTAAGTTGCCAAAGTTTGAGCTAACAGTTTTTAAATTTTAAGTTATCTTCCTCGAACGATAGTACTTTGTATGGAAAACTGCGCGCAGAGGAACCAACTCGTATTAGTCGCACCTTATTTTGTTTCGAGTCCGCTTAACAACTTAAGTGCGCTATGCAACTAGTTGCGACAAGGTTGCTTGTCGGAGGCAGCATCGCCTTGAAGAAGGTCCGACGTTCCGCACTCAACTTCAAGGCAAAGGTGTTTGCACCGACAAGTTCCCTAAAAGCGAGGGCACAAACATACAAGGAAGAAATCGAGTAAAGGAAATAACATTGCAATCATTGCCTAAGATAGAGATATTACAAAATAACTTGTCGAGATCTAATAGATTGTTCTCCTAAACATGATCTGCAGCAATGACAAGGAAAGATAAACTTGGCGGCCTAGTCCACACGGTCACCGCCGAGCCTCTTGACTCCGCCACCCTGTCCACAATGGTGCGACAAGGGCCTTGAGCGCTTCAACGCAAGCAGTCGTGGCGCAGGGACTTGAGGACGTTGGTGAAGTTGACGCCTGGATTGCGGAAGGCCACCTTCATCAAGACTCTTCGAGAGCCCCACAGAGATTTGGCGCGACTCGTCGGCCAGCTGCTTTGGGATCTCCTCCCGAGCCAGCTGGAGACCCGTCAACACGCCTTTGAAGAACAGGCTGAGCTTGGCGCTGGGTTGGAGGTTCTCGCCGGTGGAGTACCTAAGATCCACCATCCCAGCTCCATCAGCTCATTGTGGATGGCGGCGGCAAGGTCCACAAGACCTTCCGCCCAAAGGCATTATGCTATCTCCGAGAGTATCTCAAGGTCATGCATTCGCCAACAGCTCCTCGCTGGCCTTGATCTTCTCGAAGGTCTGCTTTCGCTCCTTGGCGTTGTCCAAGATCTCCGCCAAGGTGGTCAGCCTTCAGTTCCAGATCTGCCTTGAACTTTGGCGCGCCGAGCTCTTTGATCTTCTCAAACGACCCTGCAACTCACCAAGAGTATAGGCGTCCTCAAGGCCAAGGCCACAACCCGGTGACCTCCTCGCTTCTTTTTCTCGAGGGTGGCCTCCAGCTGCGCCACCCTCGCTCCAATTCCTTCTTGGCGGCCACAGCAAATGGCGTGGCGCCCTTTGCCTCCTTGAGTGCTCCGCCAATCTCATTGTTTCGCTGCAAGATCTTCCTCAGAGCTGCCGAGGTTGATCTTTCACGCGCCACTCACCTTCTTGCGCGGAGAGCTTCTCACGGGCGAGTTTGCTGCTCCTCGACCTCGGCCTTCTCCAAGATGAAGGCCAGGCGCTTCTTCGGAGAGTTGCTACCGCGCTTGCTATGTCCCGAGAGTTTTTTGTTGGCGGCCGAGCTCTTCTCAAGGCTTCTCCATGTCAGCTCCCGCCGCGACAAGCCGCCTCGACTCCAGCTTATTTGTCGGGCGCGGTAGAGCGACAACAGCTTTCTTCAGAGCTGCTGCTCCTCGACTCGCCATCACCGCTGCTTGCGCGCTAACCAGCGACAGCCCAATGGATTCGAGCAACTTGACGTCGAAGGTCTCCTCGACCGGCGCCGAGCTCGACGCCCATGGAAGCTTGATGAAGACACCGCCGCCAGCCTTCGAGATAGGGCGCCTGGCTGAGGCTCTTCGAGCCTGGTGCTGCATCGGTGGCGGAGGGTTTGGCGGTCGCCAGCGCGCTGGCGCCCACGGCCTCAGGCCATCAAGACGATCGTCAGACTTCTCCCAGCCTCTCGCGCCAAGAGCCTTGGCGGCCTCCTCGCGGCGGACCCATCGGCCGGCCTCCTCCTCCATGTTGGCGGCGTTGCCATTGTTGCCGCGAAGCCCTCTCGCCGGCAGTTTCGGCCCATCGGCCCGGCAGATGGATGTGACGATCAGAGAAAGAAAGAACCAGTCAAGCAAATGTTCAAAAAGAACAGAAGAAAGAGAACCCAAGGGAGATTTTCAAACAAGAATATTACCTGCAATGGGATCTGTTGCCGCGGTCTCCACCACTGGAGGGTCGTCGGCGCTGCCCCTTGTCGGAGAAGCTCCCCTTGTCGGAGAGGCCTCCCTTGCCGGAGAGTGCTCCCTTGGCGGAGATTTCTCCCTTGGCGGCGTAGCTGAAGTAGACAGGACTTCAGGAGTGACTTCCGGGACCTCCTGATGAGGCTGCTCTGCTCCTACACAAATCAACAAGCCAGAAATCAAGAAGAAAGAGCACCAAGCACACCTAACCGTAAGAAATGAATCAAATACTTTACTGGGGGCTGTGCTGGGGCTGCTCGATGAAGGGTCGCTGGATCCGCAAGGGAGTCTCAGACGCCTCCTGCCGCCATTGTGGGAATCGTCTTTGATGACAACCACCGAGTCTTGGCCCTTCGACGCCCTCCGAGCCAGCGTCCAAGGAGGAAAGAGCTCGAGTAATGAAGCAAGTCGATACAAGACAAAGCGATAAATTGAAGAATTACAAGTAGCAGCGACAAGATCTTACTCTTCCTCTTCTTCCTGAGCTGAGAGCGGAGAAGTCAAATTCTGCCCAAGACGATTTAACCGGAGGAGTAGGCTCCTCGACGCTTGGCGGGTGCGGGGCCGTGGTTTCGAAGGCCCCGCTCCCGCTTTGTGGCGGCATGAGGCGCCCCCGCTGCAACCGCATTTTGCCGCTGGTGGAGCGCTTGGCGGCGAGGCGGCTGTTGGCCCGCCGCCGCCCGCCACTTCTCCGGTCTTTGGAGGCGCTTCTTGGCGGGCCGCTGGGCTCCTCCCGCGCAAGTTACTTGACGGCGGCGGAGGCGCCTCGCGAACTCCTTCGGTCAGCGCCGGGCTCGCCTGCTCCTCCTCACGGGCGTAATTCCTCTCGATCGGCAAGGCTTGCCGCCTCGGCTGCCTCTGCCACTCGACGGAGAACCTCAAACACGCCCGGCAAGCAGCTTCGCCGCCTCCTCCAACCTTGTGGCGTCGCGCGCCATCTCTTGCTCGGTGGTGTCGCTGGTGAGCCGATTCTGCTCGTCTGCGACGGATCGGGCACTTCTTCCAAGTTGTCGAAGAACTGCTGCACGATGTCGTCGGGCGGGCTCGCCAAGTTGGAACGATTCCATGGGAATCGACAACGCATCATCGCAGCGGATACGGTCAAGCGACGAGTTGTTGCACAAGGGCACGACTCCGGCAACATGAACCACTCGGGTGATCTGCATCAGGCTTGAACAGCCCCGCAGCATGGCATCCAGCTCCAAGACAAGAAGTTCCAGCTTGAGGCCCGGACGCAGCCTCATGATGTCCGCCGCTTTGAACTCCCAAGCAGGCCTCCCTCTCATGCAAGGCGCTAATGCGGCGGCGAAGGAAGTCCGCGCCAACAGCTCCTACGGTAAGCCCGCATGCCCGAGGCGCAGGATCCGGGTCACGGCAATCTTCAACTTGGCATCCTCCGGCGCCAAGTTGCTCCAATCGTTGCCGCGCACTATGGGAGTTTGGCGCAGGAAAGTAAAATGTTGTGGCTCCTCCACTATAATCCAACACCAATCGGCTCTCCACTCCTCCCACTTGCTACGCAGCTCTCCGTCAAGATATGCTTCCTTATTGCCGATCCTGGAGATCCATGCAATCCCTCCGGCAAGCGGCTCTCCTCTCTCTACGCGGGGCATGAAGTAATGGCGGAAAAGTGCTACATTTCGGTGGACCCCGACAAAGTTCTCGCAGAGGTGTGCGAAAACTGCCATGGTGAGGACGGCGTTGGGGGTGAAATCAAGGAGGCGGAGGCCATATGTGTTCATGACATCGCAAAAGAACTGAAAAGGCGGGCAAAGCCCGCAGCGGAAGAAAAGCTAAGAAAGGGTACCCGACGGAAACCTTCTCGGATGTGGGCGGAGATCACCTCGCATGCGGGTGCGCCCGCGGCTCCGTCGACTGTAAGAGGTAGTACAGCTCGTGATCTCCTTCCCGGTCGAGCAGGGGATCAAGAGGGCTCGCCATTCCGCAGCGCCATGAGCGCCTGCGCCTGGCCGACTTCACCCTTTGCCCTTGTCGGCTTGGAGCTATGGCGGGGTGGTGGAGGAACTGACCGGCGTTAGTGGCGCCGGTGGCAATGGGGAGGGGCGGAGCGCCGCTTCTTTGGACTCTAGAAGAAGGGGAGCGGCGGTGGTTTTTGATGTGACAGCAATGGCAAGTGGGCGTCTTGCCCCTGTTCCCCCTGCTTATAAGGAGGGAGAGGGGACGGGCATTCCGATTTTCCCATTAAAGAAAGCCCCACGATCTCTCCCACGACGCCACGTCCGGGAACGTGCCGCTCGTGGGGACGGGTGGGTCCGAGGCGAATAATCGCGCGATCTAGGCCGCGTCTGCAGATCTGCTTTTGGCCTCGCCCAACAGAGCTCGGGCGCCGTAGGTGGCCCAGCCCGGGCTCTCTGCCGGTGTACTAGAGTAGGGTACCCTAGTATCCCGAACTCGCACGGTAACGCAGTTGCAAAGACTCGCCGCAGGGCTGGCCTAGTGACCGCCAAGGTCCTCCGCGGCTCCTTTGGAGCCATTCAAGAACAAAGTAATCAAGGCCCCGACAAGAGGAGCTTGCCGGGAAGACCACTGAAGGCATGAAGGAAACAAGGCCCCGGCAAGAGGAGCTTGCCGGGAAGGCTTGCTGAGCGACAAGATCCTGAGCGCGACAAGGATTCTGCCACGGCAAGGCGCTTGCCGCGGCAGGCAACCTCTCTTCATCTCCGCTCCAGCTCATCCGCCAACGTGTCGCCATGGGGCTTTCCCAGGCACGCGTGTCAAAGGGCTGTGCAGCCAGCGGGGAGCAGCGGTAAGCGGCGCTGACAAGCTACCATTGTGGCGAACGGAGGCGCACTTGACGGTCCCTCGCTAATCGTTTCAGCGATCGACGGGCATTTATTACTCTTGTCCCTTGCCGTCAGAATTAGGTATGGGGCACTGTACACTGTACAAGTTGGTGTACCAACCACTGTTTTTCCTATTTTACCCTTGTCTACTTGCCACCTGTGGTGACCCCTTGTGCCTATAAAAGGAGGCCCAAGGGCAACGTAGAAAGGGTTGGGCTTGTTCGGTTCATTCGACTCATACGAGACCACACTCATTCAGGCTAGGCTTTGTAGCTCTCATTGCTCCCTAGCAAGAACACAATAGAATCAACCAAGCAGCAGTAGGAGTGTTATCTCTCCGGAGAGCTCCGAAGCTGGGTAAATCTGCTCATGTGCATCGCCTCGATCCGCTCTTTGTGCATTCTCCGCCCCCCATCGAACCACAAGGGACCCGGTCCCATAGGTGTTCGTGGGTCACGATCAGCTTCCCCGACATATTCAAGAACAAAGTAATCAAGGCCCCGGCAAGAGGAGCTTGCCGGGAAGACCACTCAAGGCACGAAGGAAACAAGGCCCCGGCAAGAGGAGCTTGCCGGGAAGGCTTGGTGAGCGACAAGCTCCCGAGCGCGACAAGGATTCTGCCATGGCAAGGCGCTTGCCATGCAGCAACTCTCTTCATCTCCGCCCAGCTCATCCGCCAACGTGTCGCCATGGGGCTTTCCAGCACGCGTGTGTCAAAGGCTGTGCAGCCAGCGGGAGAGCAGTAAGCGGGCGCCGACAAGCTACCATCATGGCGTAACGGAGGCGCACTTTGACGGTCCCCTGTTGTAATCGTTTCAGCGACCGACGGGCATTTATTACTCTTGTCCCTTGCCGCCGAATTAGGTATGGGGCATCAGACATCGTATGTTGGTGTACCAACCATTGTTTTTCCTATTTTACCCTTGTCTACTTGCCACTGTCGGTGACCCCTTGAGACTATAAAAGGAGGCCCATGTGCAACGAGAAAGGGTTGGGCCTGCTCGTTCATCTGACTCATACGAGACCACACTCATTCAGGCTAGGCTTTGTAGCTCTCATTGCTCCCTAGCAAGAACACAATAGAATCAACCAAGCAGCAGTAGGAGTGTTCTCTCCGGAGAGCTCCGAAGCTGGGTAAATCTGCTCGTGTGCATCGCCTCGATCCGCTCTTGTGCATTCTCCGCCCCCCATCGAACCACAAGGGACCCGGTCCCATAGGTGTTCGTGGGTCACGATCAGCTTCCCCGACATTGTGGACAGGGTGAGCGGAGTCAAGAGGCTCGACGGTGACCGTGTGGACTAGGCCGCCAAGTTTATCTTTCCCTTGTCGCTGCAGATCATGTTTTAGGAGAACAATCTATTAGATCTGCGACAAGTTATTTTGTAATATACTCTATCTTAGGCAATGATTGCAATGTTATTTCCTTTACTCGATTTCTTCCCTTGTATGTTTGTGCCCTACGCTTTTAGGGAACTTGTCGGTGCAAACACCTTTGTCATGAAGGCCGAGTGTGGAACGCCACAGCCCGGGTTGGCGATGCTGCCTCCGATAAGCAACCTTGTCGCAACTAGCTGCAACGCACTTAAGTTGTTGAGCGGACTCAAACAAAATAAGGGTGCGACTAGCCACGAGTTGGTTCCTCCGCACATTGTGTTTTCCATACAAAGTACTATCGCTCGAGGAAGATAACTTACAATTTTAAAACTGTTTGCTCAAACTTTGGCAACTTAGTTTTTCTCGTCGTTGTTTCCCGGCAAGGCGATACTTCCTCGAGCTTACACTTGGTGGCCCACACCATTATCTTCTCCTTCCCCGGTTAACTTGTGGGCGGATGAACCTTCCTTTCATATGAGAAGAAAGAAGAGAAAATAGTTATGGAGCCTAGTGGCTCTTTATCGCTTACTGGTGTGGATGCTGCAAAAATGTCGATAATACATGCATAATGATGATGAAAGCATGAAATTGACAAACCTGTGCACAACACATGAGCTTTATCGATGCATCGGGTTCTGCGCCCGGCTTTGTACAAAGGATTACATGCAACAGCTGCAAGACTTGTATAGTAGGGTGGTTGCCGAACGGGTTCAAGAACCGCGCTCTATGGGTAAAACTTACGAAGATGCTCTATATTCCAGAGTTGCTCACCGAACGCCATCTTCGGTCTCAAGGCGGACAGCGCCGAGCCTAGTGACTCGCTTTCACCCGATAAGGGCCTTCCCACTTCAAGCGCCAACTTGTTGGAATTCTTGGCGGACTGAACGCCGAAGAACAAGGTCGCCTTTCCTCGAAGCTCGGCATTAACTTTGCGGCTATGGTAGCGCGCAAAGCTTGCCGGTAGCGAGCAGCTCGTCACAAAGAGCTCTGAAGACGATCCTCCTCGAGGAGCAAATGTCATCTTGTCGCAGCTGCTCTTGCTCAAGCTCATCATAAGCGAGCACTGAGGCGACTCCAGATAACGAAGTTCCGTGGGGAGAACTGCCTCTGCTCCATAGACTAGAGCAAAAGGTGTCCGCCGCTGGCTCGACGGCCGTCGTCCGATCGACCAAAGAACCACCCAGCAGCTCCTCAATCCAGCTTCTTCGCAGACTTGCGCAGCCTGTCGAAAAGTTCTGGTCTTGAGTCCTCGCAGCACTTCAAGCATTTGCCCTCTTCTTCGCTTGACCGCTGCTCCTCGGGTGAGCAATGTAAGCGTTAAGCACCTTGGCGCCAAGATCTTGGACGCATCGCATGAAGGTGCGACTCATGAATTGGGTGCCGTTGTCGGTGATGATCCGATTAGGTATCCCAAAACGGCAAAAATTGACTCAAGAACTTGATCACGACCGCGGCTGTCACCTTCCTCATCTGCTTCCACTTCCGCCACTTTGTGAACTTGTCGATTGCGACGCATAAGTATCTCAAAGCCCCGACAGCTCGGGAAGGGGCCGAGGATGTCGAGCCCCTGCACCGAAAATGGCAGGATAAAGGGATCGTCTCGAGAGCTTGAGCTGGCTGGTGTATCTGTTTTGTATGGAATCGCACGCTCACACTTGGTTACTTGTGCAGTTGCATCCTGGAGGGCTTCGGCAGAAGAAACCTTTGCCGAAAGCTTTGCGGCAAGTGCTCTTGCGCCAATGTGGTGACCACATATGCCTCCGTATCTCTCGCCAACAGTTTGTCGCCCATCTTCCCGGCAAATACACTTCAATTTCACACCGCTGAGTCTTCTTCTCGCATGTGATGTTGTCAACAAACTGGTACATACTTGACCGCCGGGCTACTTTTTCGCTTCTTCTGCTCTTCGGAAGTTCTCCTGTCTGAAGAAGGAAATGGACGATCTGTCAGGCCCATGTTGGAGCCAGGCTCGACAACAAGGACTAAAGGCACATCTGCCGCTCAGGGAACATCAGCTTCCACGCCAAGAAACCGCGGTTCGCCGAGCTTGATGATCCCCGCAAGCTTGCCGGAGCAAAACTTGTCGGGAGCGCCTCGCTTCAACTAAACAAACCCTAGGGCTTGTCGGAGCAGACTGCTCCTCGGCTCGATATCTGCGTTGATTTTGGGGACCTTCTGCGGGCGGCTTGTGGAGCTCTCACGAAAGTAGTCACCGAAATCAACTTCCTCTTCTTGCTTTGTCCGGTTGATGGTGTTACAGCTTGGTTGAGTCAGCTTGAGCACAAAAATTCCTGGTTCCATTGTGTAACTTGAGTGCAGACATTTTGACAGCCATCAGCAATATCGCTCGAGCTCTTGGAACATGTTCCATTTGCGTGCCTTCAAAGTGTTCTTCTAGCTTCTCACTTCATCAACGAGGCTTCCATCAATGGACTCGATAATCTTTGTTTACTTGGCGGACGACAAGCTGCGAGTCACCTCGGCGATAAACTTTGATCCCAAGGTCCACTATAATCTCGAGACCGCAAGCAAACCTTCATACTCTACAAGATTATTTGTTGCTTGCTCCTTGGGAAAGTGCATTTGGACTATGTATTTGAGGTGCTCTCCGTGGTGCGATAAGCAAGCACGCCGCAAGACCGGCGCTTTATAGCGTAAAAGGCAGCATCAAAATACATCAGCCACTCTTTACTTGCTTCCTTGACAGGGATGTTCGTCTCTCGAATTTCTTCATCTTGCGCTACGCCCATTCTGCTATAAACTCTGCCAATGCTCTGCTTTTGATAGTTGAAGTGCTTTCAAACTTGAGGCCAAAGCTTGACAGTTCCAAAGTGCCCACTCAACAATCCTGCCTGCTGCTTCCGGATTTTGCAATATCCTCTTCAACGGAAAGCGAGTGAAAACTGTTATCTCATGTGCTTGGAAGTAATGGCGCAGCTTTTCTCGAGGCCATGAGGAGGCCAAAGCAATTTCTGCACACCGAATACCTCGACTCTAGCCCCCTGCAGTATGGGAACTGATAAAGTAGACCGGCGCTGCACCATCCTTTTTCTCAGATCTTGTCGCAATCCTCGCACAGATTCGCCCTTGTCGGGACCAGAGCTTGACGGCGAAGCCCCCGCTTGTCGCTGGATGCATCTTCCTCGGTTGTCGGCTCATCATCCGCCTCCTCTCCGCTACTAACGCAGCACTAACCACTTGATTGGTTGCCGCTATATACAGCAACAACTTCTCTTGTGGCTTAGGTGCGACAAGTATTGGAGTGGAGGACAGTACTTCTTTAAGTCCTGCGCAAGCGAGCCTCCGCTTCGGGAGTCCATTTCATTGACCCGCTTTTTCAAAATCTTGAAAATGGCATGGCGCGTCACCTGACCTAGAGATAAACCTGCCGAGAGCAACCACGCAACCGCAAGCCTTCTTACATCCTTGACGCGCTTTGGTGCTTCAATCTGCTCAATGGCCTTAATCTTGTCGGGTTGGCTTCAATTCTCTCGAGATGACAAAGAACCCGAGAAGCTTGCCGGATGGGACTCCAAACACGCACTTCTCGGGTTGAGCTTGAGGTTGATCTTGCGCAGATTTGCAAAAGTCTCTGGCCCAAATCTTGAACCAGAGTTGCTTTGTCCTTGCTTGACCACTATGTCATCCATGTAAGCTTCTATGTTTCACATGCATTTGTGGCTCAAAGGCATCATGGACTACTCTTGCAAACGTTGAACCAGCATTCTTCAAACCAAAAGGCATCCGTGATGAAGCAAAGATGTGCCACATGGTGTAATGAATGCGTTTTTCTTCATCCTCTTCTCGCCATGAATATTTGATGATATCCAGAATATGCGCCAAGAAATGAAAGCAAATCACATACGTCGGGCGCTGGAAGGAGCGGGCTCTTCGATCCCTCGCCGACCGGAAGGAGATGCGAGCTGTACTACCTCCTCTTCGGTCGACGGAGACGCAAAGCGCACTCCAAGACGAGGGTGATCTCCGCCGCCACATCCGAGAAGGTTTCCGTTGGTACCCTTTCTTCGCTTTTTTCATCGCGGGCTTTGCCCGCCTCTTTTCCGAAGTTCTTTATGATGTCATGAACACATATGGCCTCCGCCTCCTGATTTCACCCCCAACGCCGCCCTCACCATGGCAGTTTTGGCACACCTCTCGCTAGAACTTTGTCGGGTCCACCCAAATGTAGCACTTTTTCCGCCATTACTTCATGCCCTGCACAGAGAGAGGAGAGACGCTGCCGGAGGGATTGCATGGATCTCCGTGGATCGGCAATAAGGAAGCATATCTTGACGGAGAGCTGCGCAGCAAGTGGGAGGAGTGGAGAGCCGATTGGTGTTGGATTATAGAGGAGGAGCCACAGCCTTTTACTGCCTCGCGCCAAACTCCCATAGCGGGTAACGATTGGAGCAACTTACGCCAGAGGATGCCAAGTTGAAGATGACCCGGATCCTGCGCTTCGTGCATGCCGGGCTTACTCAGAGGAGCTGTTGGCGGACTTCGCTTCGGCCGATTGGCGCCTTGCAGAGAGAGGGGAGGCCTGCTTGGGAGTTCCAAAACGCGGCGGACATCATGAGGCTGCGCCCGGCCTCAACTGAACTTTACCTGCCTTGGAGCCGGATGCTGCCTCGGAGCTGTTCAAGCTCGATGCGATCACCCCGAGTGGTTCATGTTGCCGAGGGAGTCGTGCTCTTGTGCAACAACTCATCGCTTGACCGATTCGCCGATGATGCTGCCAGCGATTCCTATGGAATCGCTCCAACTTGGCAGGAGCCCGCCGACGACATCGCAGCAGTTCTTCGACAACTTGGAAGAAGTGCCGATCCGTGCCGACGAAAGCGAAGCGGCTCACCCGCGACACCACCGAGCAAAAGATGGCGCCAGACGCCACAAGGTTGGAGGAGGCGGCAGGCTGCTGCCGCCGGGCGTGTTTGGGTTCTCGCCGAGGAGGCATAGGTAGCCGAGGCGGCAAGCCTTGCCGATCGAGAGGAATTCGGCCGGGCGAGGAGGAGCAGGCCGAGCCCGACGCTGACCCGAAGGAGTCTGCTGGGGGCGCCTCCCCTCTGCCGTCAAGTAGCTTGCCGCGGGAGGAGCCTGCGGCCCCGCCAAGAAGACGCCTCGCAAGACCGAGAAGTGGCGGGCGGCAGTGGGCCAACAGCCGCCGGCTCGCCGACGCCGCTTCCATCGCTGCAAGCACGGTTGCCGCGGGAGCACCTCATGCCACCACAGCAATGGGAGCGGGGCCTTCTGGAGCCACGGCCCCCGCACCCGCCAAACGTCCGAGGGAGCCTACCTCCAGCCTGTCAGATCGAGCGACTTGACTTCTTCGCCTCAGCTCCGAGGAAGAAGAGGAAGAGTAAGATCTTGTCGCTGCTACTTGTAATTCTTCAATTTATCGCTTTGTCTTGTATCCGACTTGCTTCATTCTGAGCTCTTTATTTTTAAGGACACTGCTCGTGAGGGCGCCAAGAGAGCCAAGACTTCGTGGTTGTCGCCGAAGACGATTCCCCGTGCATGCACAGTGGAGGCACGCCTGAGACTCCTTGCCGGATCCGGCAACCCTTTAACAGAGCAGCCCCCACAGCCCCCCAGCAGAAGTGTTTGATTATCTCACGGTTCGTGCGCTTGGGTGCTCCTCCTCATCGACTTCGGCTTGTTGATTTGTGTAGGAGCAGAGCAGCCTCATCAGAGGTCCCAAGTCACTCAAGTCCCTGGCTTCGCCTAACCACGCCGCCAAGGAGAAATCTTCAAGGAGCGCCTCCGCAAGGAGGCCTCTCCGACAAGGGGAGTCTCCGGAGCAAGGGGCAGCGCACGACCTCCGTGGTGGAGACCGTGGCAACAGATCCCATTGCGTAATCTTCTTACTTGAAAATCTCCCTTGCTTCTTTTCTTCGTCTTCTTTTCAACATTTGCTTGATTGTTCTTTCTTCTCTCGATCATCGATCCATCTCCGCGAGCCGATGGAGACTGGGGTTGCAGGCGCAGGAGGACGCTCGCGGCAACAATGACGACGCCGCCAACATGGAGGAGGAGGCCGGCGCCGATGGGTCCGGCTGGGGGAGGCCGCCAAGGCTGCCGGGCGAGAGGCTGGGAGGGGTCCGTGATCGATCGACGGGCCCCGAGGTCGCAGGAGCGCCAGCGCCACGCCGATCGCCGATCCCCCGCCACCGAGCAAGCTGCACCAGTTCAAGAGCCCAGCCCGCGCCTATCTCAAGGCAAGCGAAGGTGTCTTCATCAAGCTTCCATGGGCGCCGAGCCCAGGCGCCGGTCGAGGAGAGACCTTCGACGAGCTGCTGCCTCGCCTGGCTGTCACCTGGTTGACGTGCCGAGCAGCAGCAGCATGAAGTCTCGAGGAGGAGCAGCAAGAAGAAGCTGCCTTTGTGCCGCTCTACGCCGGCTGCTAAGCTGGAGTCGGGAAGCACTTGTCGCGAGGTGGAGCTGACATGGAGAAGCTGCAAAGAGCTCCGCCAAGGCCAACAAGGAAACCTCCGGGACATAGCGCGCTGGAGCAGCTCGAAGAGCGCACGGCCTTCATCTTGGAGAAAGCCGAGGTCGAGGAGCAGCAAAGGCTTGCCGCGAGAAGCTCTCTCAAGAAGAGCAGTGAGCTGGCGCAGCAGAAGATCAACCTCGACAGCTACGAGGAAGATCTTTACATGAAAGCAATCAATTGGCGGAGCACTCAAAGAGGCAAAGGACGCCGCTGCTGCCGAGGCCGCCAAGAAGGAATTGAGACGAGGGTGGCAGCCAGAGGCCACCTCCGTAAAAGCGCCGAGGAGGTCACCGGGCTGAAACGTGAGCGAGAAGGACGCTTACACTCTTGGCGAAGCTGCACGGTCGTTCACCGAGAAGATCAAGAGCTCGACGCCAAGGACTCCAAGGCGGATCTGAGCTGAAATCGACCACCTCGACGGAGACGCCGGACGCGCTAAGGAGCGGAAATGGGCTTTGCTGAGAAGATCAAGGCCAACGAGGAGCTGTTGGCTAATGCCGCGATCGCTCAGGATACTCTCGAGATAGCATAATGCAATGGATGTAAGGTCTTGTGGACTACCGCCGCCATCCACAATGAGTCGATGGAGCTGGGATGGTGGATCTGGGTACTCCACCGACGAACCTCCAACCCAGCGCCAAGCTCAGCCTATTCTTCAAGGGCGTGGTTGACGGTTCCGCTGTTCGGAGGAGATCCCAAAGCAGCTGGCCGACGAGTCGCGCCAAGTCTGCGCCGGGGCTCTCTAGAAGGTGCTGATGAAGGTGGCCTTCCGCAATCCAGGTGTCAGCTTCGCCAACGTCCTCAAGTCCCTGCCTCCATCTGCCAACGTTGAAGCACTCAAGGCCCTTGTCGCACCCATTGTGGACAGGGTGAGCGGAGTCAAGAGGGTCGATGGCGACCGCGTGGACTAGGCCGCCAAGTTTGTCTTTCCCTTGTCGCTGCAAGTCATGTTTAGTAGAACAATTTATTAGATCTGCGACAAGTTATTATTGTAATATACTCTATCTTAGGCAACGATTGCAATGTTATTTTCTTTACTTGATTCCTTCCTTGTATGTTTGTGCCCCACGCTTTAGGGAACTTGTCGGTGCGGAGCACCTTTGCCATGAAGCGCTGAAAAGCGGAACGTCAAAGCAGCCTCGTCATGCTGTTGCTCCGCAAGCAACCTTGTCACAACTAGTTGCAGCGCACTTAAGTTGTTGAGCGGACTCAAACAAAGTAAGGTGCGACTAGCTACGAGTTGGTTCCTCCGCATGGTTTTCCATACAAAGTACTATCGCTCGAGGAAGATAACTTAAAATTTTAAAACTGATTGCTCAAACTTTGGCAACTTAGTTTTTCTGTCATTTGCTTCCCGGCAAGGCGATACTCGAGCGAGCGACACTTGTGGCCCACACCATTATCTTCTCCTTCCCCCGGCTAACTTGTGGGCGGATGAACCTTCCTTTCTTATGAGAAGAAAGAAGAGAAAATAAAGTTATGGAGCCTAGTGGCTCGTTATCGCTCACCGGGTGTGGATGCTGCACAAAATGTCGATAATACATGCAAAATAATGATGAAAGCATGAAATTGACAAGTTGTGCGCAACACATAAGCTTTATCGATGCATCGGGTTCATACCGCTTTGTACAAAGGATTACATGCAACAGCGGCAAGATTTGTAATAGTAAGTGGTTGCCGAACGGGTTCCGAATCACGCTCTATGGGTAAACTTACGAAGATGCTCTATATTCCGTGAGTTGCTCACCGAACGCCATCTTCGGTCTCAAGGCGGATCGCGCCAGCCTAGTGACTCGCTTTCACCCGATAAGGGCCTTCCCACTTCAGGCGCAACTTGTTGGAATTGTTGGCGGACTGAACGCGCCAAGAACAAGGTCGCCTCAAGCTTCCGCATTAACTTTGCGGTTATGGTAGCGGCGCAAAGCTTGCCTGGTAACGAGCAGCTCATACAAGAGCCTCAAGACGATCCTCCTCGAGGAGCAGCGCCATCTTGTCGCAGCTGCTCTTGCTCAAGCTCATCATAAGCGTAGTACTCGAGGTGATCCGTGATACGAAGTTCCGTGGGGAGAACTGCTCGCCCATAGACTAGAGCGAAGGTGTCCGCCGCCGGGCTCGACGGCGTCGCCCCGACGACCAAAGAACCACCGCAGCTCCTCAATCCAGTTTCTTCCGCACTTGTGCAGCCCGTCGAAAGTTCCGGTCTTGAGTCCTCGCAGCACTTCAGCATTTGCCCTCTCTCGCTGACCGCTGCTTCTCGGTGAGCAAAAGCAAAGCGCACCTTGGCGCCAAGATCTTGGACGACCGCATGAAGGTGCGACTGTGAATTGGGTGCCGCTTGTCGGTGATGATCCGTTAGGAATCCCAAAACGCAAACAATTGACCAAGAACTTGATCGCCGACCGTGCTGTCACCTTCTCATCGCTTCCACTTCCGCCACTTTGTGAACTTGTCGATTGCAACGCATAAGTACTCAAAGCCCCGACAGCTCGGGAAAGGGGCCGAGGATGTCGAGCCCCTGCACCAAAATGGCCGTGGATAAAGGGATTGTCCGGAGAGCTTGAGCTGGTTGGTGTATCTGCTTTGAATGGAACTGCACGCTTCACACTTGGTTACTTGTGCGCTTGCATCCCGGAGGGCTTCCGCCAGAAGAAACCTTGCCGAAAGCTTTGCCGGCAAGTGCTTTTGCGCCAATGTGGTGACCACATATGCCTCGCAGTATCTCTCGCCAACAGCTTCGGCCCATCTTCCCGGCAAATACACTTCAATTTCACACCGTTGAGTCTTCTTCGCATGATGTTGTCAACAAACTGGTACATACTTGACTGCCGGGCTACTCTTTCCGCTTCTTCTTGCTCTTCGAAGTTCCCCTGTCTGAAGAAAATGGACGATCTGCCGTGCCCATGTTGGAGCTTGCGCTCGACAACAAGGACTAAAGGCACATCTGCTGCTGCGGGAACATCAGCTTCCACGGCAAGAACCTGCGATCTCGCCGAGCTTGATGATCCCCGCAAGCTTGCCGAGCAAAACTTGTCGGGAGCGCCTCGCTTCAACGAAACAAACCCTAGGGCTTGTCGGAGCAGATGCTCCTCAGCCGACATTCGCGTTGATTTTGGGGACCTTCTTGGCGGCGGCTTCGTGGAGCTCGCCGGAAAGTAGTCACCGTAAACCAACTTCCTCTTCTTGCTCTGTCCAGTTGATGGTGTTACAGCTTGGTTGAGTCAGCTTGAGCACAAAATTCCTGGTTCCACAGTAACTTGAGTGCAGCACACTTTGACAGTGCCATCGCAATATCATTCTGAGCTCTTGGAACATGTTCCATTTGCAGTGCCTTCAAAGTGTTCTTCTAGCTTTCTCACTTCATCAACGTAGGCTTCCATCAACGGACTCGATAATCTTTGTTTACTTGGCGACAAGCTGCGAGTCACCCCGACGATAAGCTTGATCCCAAGGTCCACTGCTATTTCGAGACCGCAAGCAAACCTTCATACTCTGCAGTATTATTTGTTGCTTGCTCCTTGGGAAAGTGCATTTGGACTATGTATTTGAGGTGCTCTCCGTGGGTGCGATAAGCACGCCGGGCACCGGGCGCCTTTGCAGCGAGAAGGCACCATCAAAATACATCAGCCACTCTTTACTTGCTTCCTTGACGGGATGCTCGCCTCTCGAATTTCTTCATCTTGTGTTACGCCCATTCTGCTATAAACTCGCCAATGCTCGCTTTTGGATAGTTGAAGTGCTTTCAAACTTGAGGCCAAAGCTTGACAGTTCCAAAGGCCCACTCAACAATCCTGCCGTTGCTTCGGATTTTGCAATATCCTCTCAACTAAAAGCGAGTGACAACTGTTATCTCATGTGCTTGGAAGTAATGGCGCAGCTTTCTCGAGGCCATGAGGAGGCCAAAAGCAATTTCTGACACCGTAATACCTTGACCTAGCCCCTGCAGAAGGGAACGACAAAGTAGACCGGGCGCTGCACCATCCTTTTCTGTATCTTGTCGCAATCCTGCGCAGATCCATCCTTGTCGGGACCAGAGCTTGACGGCGAAGCCCCCTTCTTGTCGCTGGATGTATCTGCCTCGGTTGCCGGCTCATCATCCGCCTCCCTTTCCGCTACATTAACGCAGCACTAACCATTTTTGATTGGTTGCCGCTATGTACAGCAGCAACTTCTCTTGTGGCCTAGGTGCGACAAGTATTGGAGTGGAGGATGTACTCTTTAAGTCCTGCAGCAAGAACCTCCGCTTCGAGTCCATTTCATTGACCTGCCTTTTTCAAAATCTTGAAAATGGAAGGCGCGCCAGCAGACTTAGAGATAAACCCGCCGAGAGCAGCCACACAACCGCAAGCCTTCTTACATCCTTGACGCGCTTTGGTGCTTCAATCTGCTCAATGGCCTTAATCTTGTCGGGGTTGGCTTCAATTCCCCTCTGAGACACAAAGAACCCAAGAAGCTTGCCGGAAGGAACTCCAAACACGCACTTCTCGGGGTTGAGCTTGAGGTTGATCTTGTGCAGATTTGCAAAAGTCTCGTCCAAATCTTGAACCAGAGTTGCTTTGTCCTTTCTCTTGACCACTATGTCATCCATGTAAGCTTCTACATTTCTGAGCATTTGTGGCTCAAAGGCATCATGGACTACTCTTGCAAACGTTGAACCAGCATTCTTCAAACCAAAAGGCATCCGTATGAAGCAGGATGTGCCACATGGTGTAATGAATGCGGTTTTCTTCATCCTCTTCTGCCATGAAGATCTGATGATATCCGAATATGCATCAAGAAATGAAAGCAAATCACATCCAGCCTGTGGAGTCAACAACTGGTCGATACGCGGCAAGGGAATGGGTCTTTGGGACAAGCTTTATTAACATCCGTGAAGTCAATACAAAGTCTCCATTTCCCATTTGCCTTCGTGACAACTACCGGATTGGCCAACCACGGGATGGAGCACCTCTCGACAAGGCCTCGCTGCTTCCAACTTCTTGATCTCTTCGCAATGAACTCTTGGCGCTCCACTGCCTGCTTCCTGACTTTTTGCTTGACGGGCCACGCATGAGGACAGACAGCTAAGTGGTGCTCAATTACTTTCCTGGGAACACCGGGGATGTCAGATGGTTGCCATGCAAACACATCGACATTCGCCAGCAGGAGCAACGAGCTCGCCTTCCTATTTAGGGTCAAGCGTGGCATCGATGGTGAAGGTACCACCAGTGCCGCCCTCCTTGGCGGGCACCTTCTGGTCTTCGACGGAGCTGCCATCATCTTCTTGCACTTGCCGGTGGAGCTCAATGGTGCGCCCCTCGACGGTAGCGCAGCACCAAGAGGTGCGCTTGCCGGAGGGCATCGAGCTCTTGCCGGACTTGGTCTTCTTCTTCCCCGGAGCTTCATGCAAGTGGTTTGCTATCCGTCGCAGCTGCTGCATCCCGGTAAATCTTGTCGGCGCAGATAAGCGCATCCTTCTTGTCGCCATGGACAGAAATGACACTTATCGGGCCGGGCATCTTGAGCAAATTGTAAGCATAATGAGAGGCTGCCATGAACTTGGCAAGTGCTGGACGGCCAAATATTCCATTATAGGGCAATGGGAAATCGGCAACGTCGAATGTGACCCTCTCAGTTCTGAAATTCAGCTCGCTGCCAAATGTTACCGGCAACGTAATCTTCCCTTTCGCTTGCTCCTTCCGTGGTTGATTCCTTGAAAGTGCCAGCCTCTTCGAGCTCGCCGTCAGGATCCAAGCTTCCGAGCACCGCAGAGGAGATCAGATTCGCCGCCCCGCCGCCAACCAACATCTTAGTGACCTTGAGGTTGCGGATAGTTGGTGATACCAACATCGGCAAGCACCCGACCGCAGTTATGCGCGATCGGGTGGTCCTCAATATCAAAATGATGGGCGGCGGACCACTTCAGAGGTCTACGTGACTTCACGGATGGTTCTCGCTGCATTGACCTCCCGCATCCATTGCTTGAGTTGGCGGTGCGAGGTATGCAGAGAAGCACCACCGCCAACGCAGAGAACCTCCGCGGCCTTCAAACTCCTGCTCATCAGCTTCATCGCCTTCCATGTCTTCATCGTCATCATCTTCTTCATCCTTGTCGCGCCGCTGGGAGGTCTGCCTCTTGCCGCTGCTTGGCCTTGCCGCGACGCCCTCCCCGCCGGGTCTCTTCTTGTCGGGTTGTCGCAGCACCTTCCTGGGCCTTCTCCTTGTCTCTCGCCAGACTCAGCTTTCGGTAGTTCAACGAGCTGCTCGACTTTCTTGCATCTCGAGGTCGGGCCCATGGTGCGGTGAATCTTACAAGATTGTTTGTTGGAGCTGTCCGCTTGTCGGGCGCCGTCGCACAGCTTGGCGGTCGGTGTCACCGGCAACCTCCTTGCCGGAGCCGCCAACCTTGGCCTTCTTGGCGCCACCTCCGTTGCCGGACTGCTCGACAACTAGTACCTCTTTGCTCTTCTTCTTTCAGTAGTTTCCGCTACCGGCTCTTCTTGCCGGGCGGTCTCCTCACCGCCGATTCTGCTCCACATTCTCTCCTCGAGTCTTCTTCCTCCTCAGCGCGTGCACACTTGTCGCCAAGGCATACAACTCATCGACGCCCTGACTTTGCACATCGCCATCTCCTCCTCATCCTCGCGGTTCCGCGACGTTCTCGGTGAAACGCGCTGATCACCGCGGGCAGGGTGGACGCTCGATGTTGTAGTGCACACGGCTGAATCTCTGATAAACTTGCGCAGGGACTCTCCTTCCTTCGGGCGAGGTGAAGGTCACACTCTTGGCCATGACGATTATGGCCACCTATGAAGGCGCCGACAAACCGATGGCACAAATCGCCCAAGAAGATATGGAGCTGTCCGGCAAGTGCATGAGCCAAGATCTCGACGCTTGGCTTGAGCACCGAGGGAAGTAGTTGGCAAGGATCTTGTCGTCTCGTCCCCCCGCAGCTTGCACCGCGATGGTGTAGATGCTGAGGAACTCCGATGGGTGTGTCCTGCCATCATACTTCTCCGCACATCCGCTTGAAGTTTTTCTTGTCGGGCCACCGACTTGCCGCAGCTCACGAGTGAACGCAGGGCAACCTACCGCTGCACGGAAAGTCACCTGGTTCCTCGGGCGCATGCATGTCAATAGCGGCCCGCACGCTGGTCGGATTGACGCCGCTTCTCTTCGCGCCGATGCGAAGTTCGCGGCGCTTCTTGTTGCCGTTTGAAGAACTTGGCACTGATCACGGCGAAGCTCGTGGATCCGGACGAGGCGGTGGAGTCGCTGTCGAGGTGGATCCGAGGAGCTGGTGATTTTGGCCTTCGAGAAGGGGAGTGCATGGTGGTTGCACCTCGCAGTATTCGCCGCCACCGCTCGTGCCTTGTCGTGGCGCCGCTGCAAGGACGCAGTTGGTTGGCGCCGAACATCGCCCTGGCAAAGCCGAGCGAGACTGATTGTGGTCCCTCCATTTGTCGACCTTTTGTCGGCCGCTGGAGGGTAGTCTAGAAGTAGTTGAGCTCTCGCCAAGGCTTCTCGCTGGAGTGGGGGTGGCAATGGCGTGACGGAGAAGGAACGGATGTGCTCGGACTCCCAACCAAGTTAGAGGAGCAGCATCCCGCTTAAGCGATGCATTTCCTTGCCAGACAAAGATGCGTAGGCATGCGGTCTCGAGGGCCTGGATTAGGGGTGGAAAGTGGTAGCGGATAATCCGAAATATCCGATATTCAGATTCGAGAAAATGCCTATTCATATCCCAAACATCCGTGATCCGAACCAAAATGGAAATGGAAATTATCCGTATCCTAATTTGTTAAACAAATAAAAATAAAATATGGTAGGAGATATTGACACAAATATGGATATGGAAGTGGATATATCCGTATCCTAATAAGATTATAGGAGGTAAATTTCAAAATTCTAGACCCAATATTCCAATTATCCAAATATAAAAGCCAAATAAGTAGTCAAATTTACTCTTTATATGATTAAACTTATAAATTATTATGCATTACAATAGTATTTATTCATAAACCTATTTATCCTTGAATTATTGTTTGTCACAAGTTGATTATTTCAGGTCACATAGCTATAGACTAATTTACTTAAGCAATATGTTGATATTATTCATATCCGCTTCGAATCAAGAAAATATCGGATACATATCCAGATTCAATAATATCCGAGCCGCATCCAGATCCGGATAACATCCATTATTCGGATTCGTGATTCATTTTGAAAATATGAAAATGGAAATGGTAAGAGCACTATCCGATCCGCATCCGATCCGCTTCCACCCCTACTGGATCCTCCAGCTTGCCTTGATCCAACGAAGCGATGGTGCTGCGAGCATCATGACGCTGTCGGTCTCTGCGCCTCTTGAGAAGGACGCGGTGCGGATTCGAACGCCGAAGCTCGCGCCGCTTCGCCCTTGGACCTGGCGGCATCGTGGCTCTTCGACGACAGCCGTTTCTCCGCTATGCTCTCTTCCCACCACTCGCCGGCCCGGTGGTGATGGGTTTGACGCGACGGCTCGCTGTCAGCCAAGCCTTCTTCTTCGGTGGCATGTTGATGAAGATGATGAAGAAGTTGCTCGTGTGAACGCCGGATCGGATTCACACAGCCTCGACGCCCCCTACCTGGCGTGCCAAAGATGTCGGGGAAGCTGATCGTGACCCACGAACACCTATGGGACCGGGTCCCTAGTGGTTCGATGGGGGGCGGAGAATGCACAAAGAGCGGATCGAGGCGATGCACACGAGCAGATTTACCCAGCCTCGAGCTCTCCGGAGAGATAACACCCCATCGCTGCTTGGTTGATTCTATTGTGTTCTTGCTAGGGAGCAATGAGAGCTACAAAGCCTCAGCTCTGAATGAGTGTGGTCTCGTATGAGTCTAATGAACCTGAACGAGCCCAACCCTTTCTACGCTGCACATGGGCCTCCTTTATAGTCTCAAGGGGTCACCGACAGGTGGCAAGTAGACAAGGGTAAAATAGGAAAAATAGTGGTTGGTACACCAACTTGTACAAGGTACAAAGGCCCCATACCTAATTCTCGACGGCAAGGGACAAGAGTAATAAATGCCCGTCCCCAGCCACTGAACAGTCCAACAGGGACCGCTGGCGCGCCTGTCGCCATGATGGTAGCTTTCAGCCGCCATCTACCGCTGCTCTCACTGGCTGCACAGCCTTGACACGCAGTGCCTGGAAAGCCCCATGGCGATGTGTTGGCGGATGAGCTGGAGCGGAGATGAAGAGAGGTTGCTCGCCGCGCAAGCGCCTTGCCGTGGCGTAATCCTTGTCGCGCCGGGAGCTTGTCGCCACCAGCCTTCCGGCAAGCTCCTCTTGCCGGGCCTTGTTTCCTTCTGCCTTGAGGGTCTTCCCGCAAGCTCCTCTTGCTGGGGCCTTGATTACTTTGTTCTTGAATGGCTCCAAAGGAGCCGCAGGAGGACCTTGGCGGTCACTAGGCCAGTGCCCCGCTGGGTGCTGTAACTGCCTGGAGATGAGTTCGGGTACTAGGGTACCTCTACTCTAGTACAATCCGACAGAGCCCCCTGCCGGGCTACACACGGTGCCGAGCTCATGGGCCAGCCCAAAACAGTGCACGGGCACGCTGCCCAGATCGCAGCTATTATTCGCCTCGGACCCACCACGCCCCCACGAACGGCATGTTCCGGACGTGGCGTCGCCGTGGGAGAGATCGGGGCTTTTATGTGAAAATCGAACGCCCGCCTCCTCTCCCTCCCTTATAAGGGGGAACAGGGCAGGACGCCCACTTGCCATTGCTGCCACATCAAAAACCACCACCGCCTCCCCCTTCTTCTCAAGTCCAAAGAGAGTGACGCCGCCGCCTCCCCATTGCCACCGGGTGCCACCAACGCCGCCGATTCTCCACCACCTCCGCCATGGTTCTGGAAAGTCGATAAGGGCAAAGGGGTGAAGTCGCCGAGCGCGCTAGCGTGCTCGCTGGCGCTGCGGAAGGAGCGGGCCCTTCGATCCCCTGCTCGAACGGAAGGAGATGAGAGCTGTATTATTCTCTTCTGTCGACGGAGACGCGGCGCACCCGCCGCACGAGGGTGATCTCGCCGCCACATCCGGAAAAGGTTTCCGCGGGTACCCTTTCTTCGCGCTTTCCATCGGGCTCTGCCCGCCTTTTCCGGAAGTTCTTTATGGCGTCATGAACACATATGGCCTCCGCCTCCTTCCTCGACGCCCCATCGAACCACAAGGACCCGGGTCCCATAGGTGTTCGTGGGTCACGATCAGCTTCCCCGACATCTTTGGCGCCGCAGGTAGGCGTTGAGGCTGTGTGGAACCGATTGGCGCTCACACGAGCAACAATCTTCATCATCTTCATCAAGATGCCATCGAAGAAGAAGGCTTCGGCGGCAGCAGAGCCGTCGCCGTTAAACCCACCACCACCGGAGCTGGCGGGTGGTGGGGAAGATTGGCGAGGAACGGGCGTCGCCGAGAGCCCACGACGCCGCCAGGTCCAAGGAGAAGGCGGCGAAGCTTCAAGGTCCGAATCCGCACTGCCCTTCTCAAGAGGTGCGAGACCGACAGCGCCATGATGCTCGCAGCACCATACGCGCTGGATCAAGCCAAGCTGGAGGATACCGAGGCCTCGAGACCCGCATGCACGCCAAAGATGCTGGTACGAAGCGGAGTACGCTTAGGCATGGATGCTGCCCTCCTAACTTGGTTAGGAGTCCGAGCACATCCCTGCCTCTCGCCCGTACGCCATTGCCACCTCCACTCCAGCGTAAGCCTTTGGCGAGCTCAACTATTTTAGACTACCTCTCCAACGGCCGACAAGGTCGACGAATGGAGGGCCACAACGTAGTCTCATCGGTTTTGCTAACGGCGACGCTCGCCGCCAATCAATCGCGCCCTTGCCGCGGCGTGACGACAAGGCACGAGCTGGTATGCGATGATACCGCGGGGTGCAACCACCATGCACTCCCCTTCTCGAAGGCCAAAATCACCAGCTCCTCGGATCCACCTCGACAGCGACTCCACCGCCTCGTCGGATCCACGAGCTCGCCGTGATCAGCACCAAGTTCTTCAAGAACGGCAACAAGAAGACGCTCGAACTCGCATCGAGCGCTGAAGAGAAGCACGGCGTCAATCCGACCAACGCGCCGGGCCCGCTGTTGACATGCATGCGCCAGGGGAACCAGGCGACTTGTTGTACGCGGTAGGTTGCCCTGCGTTCACTCGTGAGCTGCGGCAAGTCCATTGGCCCGACAAGAAAAACTTCAAGCCAGATGTGCTAGAGAAGTATGATGGCAGGACACGCCCATCGGAGTTCCTCCGCAACTACACCATCGCGGTGCAAGCTGCGGGGGGACGAGACGACAAGATCCTTGCCAACTACTTCCCTCTGGTGCTCAAGCCAAACGTCAGATCTTGGCTCATGCACTTGCCGGACAGCTCCATATCTTCTGGGCAGATTTGTGCCATCAGTTTGTCGGCGCTTCTTCACAGCGCCATAAGCCTCATGGCTAAGAGAGTGACCTTCACCGCCGCCCTGTAAGGAAGGAGAGTCCATGCGCAAGTTTATCTAGAGATTCAGCCGGTGCACTACAACATCCTGGATATCCACCCCGCCACGGTGATCAGCGCGTTTCATCGTAACGTGAGGAACCGCAGGATGAGGGAGGAGATGGCGATGTGCAAAGTCAAGGACGCCATGAGCTGTATGCCTTGGCCGGCAAGTGCACGCTACCGAGGAGGGAAGAAGACTCCTGTGAGAGAATATTGGAGCAGAATCGGACAAGGAGGGAGACCCCAAGAAAGAAGAGCCGCGGGCGGAACAACAGAAGAGAAGAAGAGCCAAGAAGTACTAGTTGTCGAGCAGCAGTCCGCAAGGATGGTGCCGCCGAGAAGGCCAAGGCTAGTGGCTCCGCAAGGAGGTTGCCGCTAACACCGACCACTGCTGTGGCGGTCACCGACAAGTCGGACAGCTCCAACAAACAGATTGTAAAATTCACCGCACTAAGGGCCACGATCTCCATGAGCTGCAAGAAATTCGAGCAGCTTGTTGAACTACTGATAGGCTGAGTACAAGCGGAAGCAGACAAGGAGAAGGCCCAGAAGGTGCTGCAGGCAGCTAGCAAGAAGCGACCTGCCGGGAGGACACCGCGGCAAGGCCAAGCAGCGTAAGGAGACAGACCTCCTCGCAAGCCGCGCGACAAGGATGAAGACGACGATGATGATGATGATATGGAAGATGATGAAGCTGATGAGCAGGAGTTTCAGAAGGCCACGGAGGTTCTCTGCGTTGACGGTGGTGCTTTTCTGCATACCTCGCACCGCCAACTCAAGCAATGGATGTTGGTCTCACCAACCATCCGCAACCTCAAGGTCACTAAGATGTTGGTAGACGGCGGGGCCGGCTTAAATCTGATCTCCTCTGCAGTGCTCCAGAAGCTTCAAATCCCTGACAGCGAGCTCGAAGAGACTGGAACTTTCCAAGGAATCAACCCAGGAAGGAGCAAGCCGAAAGGGAAGATCACGTTGTCGGTAACATTTGGCAGCGAGCTGAATTTCAGGACTGAGAGAGTCACGTTCGACGTTGCCGATTTCCCATTGCCCTACAATGGAATACTTGGTCCGTCCAGCACTCGCCAAGTTCATGGCAGCCTCTCATTATGCTTACAACCTACTCAAGATGCCCGGCCCGATAAGTGTCATTTCTGTCCTTGGCGACAAGAAGGATGCGCTTATCTGCGCCGACAAGATTTACCGGGATGCAGCTGCTGCGACAGATAGCAAACCACTTGCCGCTGAAGCTCCCGGGGAAGAAGAAGACCAAGTCCGGCAAGAGCTCCGATGCCTACTCCAGCAAGCGCACCTCTTCGAGTGCTGGCGCCACCGCCGAGGACGCACCATCGAGCTCCACCGCAAGTGCAAGAAGATGATGGGCTCCGCCAAGACCAAGAAGGTGCCCGCCAAGGAGGACGGCACCGTGGTACCTTCACCGCGCGCCACGCTTGACCCTAAATAGGAAGGCGAAGCTCGTTTTTCATGGCGAATCGTCGACGTGTTTGCATGGCAACCATCGACATCCCTGGTGTTCCCAAGAAGGTAATTGAGCACCACCTAGCTGTCTGTCCTCATCGCGCGCCCGCCAAGCAAAAAGTTAGGAAACAAAAAGGAGCGCCAAGAGTTCATAGCGTAAGAGATCAAGAACCGGAAGCAGCAGCCTTGTTAGAGGAGTGCTCCATCCCACGTGGTTGGCCAATCCGTAGTTGTATCGCAAGGCAAATGGGAAATGGAGACTTTGTATTGACTTCACAGATGTTAATAAAGCTTGTCCCAAAGACCCATTTCCTTGCCACGATCGACCAGATTGTTGAACTCCACACTGGATGTGATTTGCTTTCATTTCTTGATGCATATTCGGATATCACCGATCTTCATGGCGAAGAGGATGAAGAGAAAACCGCATTCATTACACCATGTGGCACATATCGCTTCATAACGGATGCCTTTTGGTTTGAAGAATGCTGGTTCAACGCTTGCAAGAGTAGTCCATGATGCCTTTGAGCCACAAATGCACGTAAATGTAGAAGCTTACATGGATGACATAGTGGTCAAGAGCAAGGACAAAGCAACTCTGGTTCAAGATTTGACGAGACTTTGCAAATCTGCAAGAAGCTCAACCCCGAGAAGTGCGTGTTTGGAGTCCCATCCGCAAGCTTCTCGGTTCTTTGTGTCTCAGAGGGAATTGAAGCCAACCCCGACAAGATTAAGGCCATTGAGCAGATTGAAGCACCAAAGCTGGCCAAGGATGTAAGAAGGCTTGCCGGTTGCGTGGCTGCTCTCAAGAGGTTTATCTCTAGGTCAGCTGAGCGCGCCTGCCATTTTTCAAGATTTTGAAAAGGCATGTCCAATGAAATGGACTCTCGAAGCGGAGGCTGCGCCAGCAGGACTTAAAGAGGTACCTGTCCTCCACTCCAATACTTGTCGCACCTAAGCCACAAGAGAAGTTGTTGCTGTATATAGCGGCAACCAATCAAGTGGTTAGTGCTGCGTTAGTAGCGAGAGGGAGGCGGATGATGAGCCGCAACCGAGGCAGATGCATCCATGACAAGGTGGGGCTTCGCCACAAGCTCGTCCCGATAAGGACGGATCTGCGCAGGATTGCGACAAGATACAGTAAAAGGATGGTGCAGCGCCTGTCTACTTTTGTCGGGCCTTCCGCAGGGGCTAGGTCAAGGTATTCTGTGTGTAAATTGCTTTCGCCTCCTCATGGCTCCTCGAAAGCTGCGCCATTACTTCCAAGCACATGAGATAACAGTTGTCACTCGCTTCCGCTGAAGAGGATATTGCAAAATCCAGAAGCAACAGGCAGGATTGTTGAGTGGGCATCGAACTGCCAAGCTTTGGCCTCAAGTTTGAAAGCACTTCAACTATCCAAAGTAGAGCATTGGCAGAGTTTATAGTGAATGGACGCCAACGCAAGATGAAGAAATTCCAGAGACGAACATCCCTCACAAGGAAGCAAGTAAAGAGTGGTTGATGTATTTTGATGGTGCTCTTTTACAAGGCGCTGGTGCCGGCGGTGCTTATCGCACCCACCGGAGAGCACCTCAAATACATAGTCCAAATGCACTTTCCCAAGGAGCAAGCAACAAACAATACTACAGAGTATGAAGGTTTGCTTGCCGTCTCAGATTGCAAAGGACCTTGGGATCAAGAAGCTTATCGTCGGTGACTCGCAGCTTGTCGTCCGCCAAGTAAACAAAGATTATCGTGAGTCCATTGATGGAAGCCTACGTTGATGAAGTGAGAAAGCTAGAAGAACACTTTGAAGGCCTGCAAATGGAACATGTTCCAAGAGCTCAATAATGATATTGTTGATGGTCGCCAAAATGTGCTGCACCTGCTACTCAGGAACCAGGAATTTTTGTGCAAGCTGACTCAACCAACTGTAACACCATCAACCGGACAAAGCAAGAAGAGGAAGTTGATTTCGTGACTACTTTCCGCAGAGCTCCCCAAGCCGCCAAGAAGGTCCCCAAAATCAACACAGATATCGCCGAGGAGCAATCTGTCTCCGACAAGCCCTAGGGTTTGTTTCTGCTAGCAGACGCCCCGACAAGTTTTGTTCGCAAGCTTGCCGGGATCATCAAGCTCCGCAGAACTGCAGTTTCTTGCCGTGGAAGCTGATGTTCCCGCAGTGCAGATGTGCCTTTAGTCCTTGTTGCCGAGCCGCAAGCTCCAACATGGGCACAACAGATCGTCCATTTCCTTCAGACAGGAGAACTTCCCGAAGAGCAAGAAGAAGCGGAAAGAGTAGCCCGACAGTCAAGTATGTACCAGTTTGTTGACAACATCCTATACAGAAGAAGACTCAGCGGTGTGAAATTGAAGTGTATTTGCCGGGAAGATGGACAAAAGCTGTTGGAAGAGATACACGAGGCATATGTGGTCATCACATTACAAGAAGAGCACTTGCCGCAAAGCTTTCCGAAGGTTTCTTCCGCCGAAGCCTCCAGATGCAAACCGCACAAGTAACCAAGTGTGAAGCGTAAGGCCCATTCAAACAGATACACCAGCCAGCTCAAGCTCTCCAGACGATCCCTTTATCCCGCCATTTTCGGTCTGGGCTCGACATCCTGGCCCTTCCCCGAAGTTGTCGGGGCTTTGAGTACTTGTACGCCGTGAATCGATAAGTTCACAAAGTGGCCGGAAGTGGAAGCAGTGAGGAAGGTGACAGCATATCAGCATCAAGTTCTTCAGTCAATTGTTTGCCGCTTTGGGATACCTAATCGGATCATCACCGCACAACGGCACCCAATTCATGAGTCGCACCTTCATGCAAGACGCCCAAGATCTTGGCGCCAAGGTCTGCTTTCGCTGCTCACCCGAGGAGCAACGGTCAAGCAGAGGGCAAATGCTAAAGTGCTGCGAGGACTCAAGACCGTAATCTTCGGCTGTGCGCAAGTGCGAAGAAATTGGATTGAGGAGCTGCCGGTGGTTCTTTGGTCAATCAGACGACGCCAAATCGAGCCACCGCCGCATACCTTTTGCTCTAGTCTATGGAGCAGAGGCAGTTCTCCCACGAACTCAGATACGGGTCGCCTCGAGTGCTCGCTATGATGAGCTTGAGCAAGAGCAGCTGGATAAGATGACGCGCTGCTCCTCGAGGAGGATCGCCTCAGTCTGTCAGACGAGCTGCTCGTTACGTAAGCAAGCTTTGCGCCGCTACCATAGCCGCAGTTAATGCCGAAGCTTCGAGGAAGGCGACCTTGTTCTTCGGGCGCTCAGTCCGCCAAGAATTCCAACAAGTTGACGCAAGGGGAAGGCCCTTATCGGGTCACTAGGCCTAGCGCTGTCCGCTTGAGACCAAGATGGCGCTCCGTGAGCAACTCCTGGAATATAGAGCATCTTCGTAAGTTTTACCATAGAAAGGCGCGGCGGAATGAACCTGCTCGCAACCACCCTTTTGTACAAGTCTTGTCGCTGTTGCATGTAATCCTTTGTACAAAGCCGGGCGCAGCACCCTGCGCATCAAGAAGCTCATGTGTTGCGCACAACTTGTCAATTTCATGCTTTCATCATCATTATGCATGTATTATCTCGACATTTTGTGCAGCATCCACACCCGAAGTTTATAAAGAGCCACTAGGCTCCATAACTTTATTTTCTTCTTTCTTCTCATAAGAAAGGAAGGTTCATCCGCCCACAAGTTAACCGGGTGAAGGAGAAGATAATGGTGTGGGCCACCAATGTCGCCGAGGAAGTATCGCTTGCCGAAGCAAACGACAGAAAAGCTAAGTTGCCAAAGTTTGAGCAAACAGTTTTTAAATTTTTAAGTTATCTTCCTCGAACGATAGTACTTTGTATGGAAAACCTATGCACAGAGGAACCAACTCGTGGCTAGTCGCACCCTTATTTTGTTTCGAGTCCGCTCAACAACTTAAGTGCGCTGCAGCTAGTTGCGACAAGGTTGCTTGTCGGAGGCAGCATCGCCAGCAGGCTGCTGACGTTCCCCACTCAGCGCTCGCGGCAAAGGTGTTTGCACCGACAAGTTCCCTAAAAGCGTAGGGCACAAACATACAAGGGAAGAAATCGAGTAAAGGAAATAACATTGCAATCATTGCCTAAGATAGAGTATATTACAAAATAACTTGTCGCGGATCTAATAGATTGTTCTCCTAAAACATGACCTGCAGCGACAAGGGAAAGATAAACTTGGCAGCCTAGTCCACACGGGTCACCATCGAGCCTTTTTTGACCCGGCCCCTGTCCACAATGGTGCGATAAGGGCCTTGAGCGCCTCAACGCCAAGCAATGGGAGGCAGGGACTTGAGGACGCAGAATTTGACTCTGGATTGCGGAAGGCCACCTTCATCAAGACCTTCCGGAGAGCCCGGCAAGAGATTGGCGCGACTCGTCGGGCTAGCTGCTTTGGGATCTCCTCCTTGAGCCGCTGGAGACCCAACACGCCTTTGAAGAACAGGCTGAGCTTGGCCGTTGGTTGAGGTTCTCGCCGGTGGAGTACCCAAGATCCACCATCCCCAGCTCCATCAGCTCATTGTGGATGGCGGCGGCAAAGGTCCACAAGACCTTCCGTCCAAAGTGCATTATGCTATCTCTGAGAGTATCCCTGGCAGTCGCAAGCATTCGCCAACAGCTCCTCGTTGGCCTTTGATCTTCAAGCAGGCCCGCTTTCGCCCTTACGCTGGCCCGCGCCTCCGCTCAAGGTGGTCAGCTTCAGCTCCAGATCTGCCTTTGAGTCCTTGGCGGCGCCGAGCTCTTTGATCTTCTCAAATAAACGACCTCCGCAACTCACCAAGAGAGTAGGCCCTTTTTCAAGGCTTCAACCGGGTGACCTCTCGCCGCTTCTTCCGG